>AWOL01S0027792.1:62145-74963 GCA_000715115.1 Nicotiana otophora | reverse complement strand
GATTGTTGTTGTGATACTAATATTGTCTCCTTTTTGTCCTTTTGTCTTTTTGTTTTTTTGAGCCGAGGGTCTTTCGGAAACAACCTCTCTACTCTTTCGGGGTAGGGGTAAGGTCTGCGTACACACTACCCTCCCCAGACCCCATTAATGAGATTCTACTGGGTTGTTGTTGTTGTTGTTGTATTCTTAAGAGTAAATTAAAAAATTTAATGGTAAATTATTTCAAAATGCTGAAATGTGCCGTCTTATTGAAACAAACTAATAAAAAAAATATTGTAACTTAAAATGGAACGAAAAGAGTTAGTATTTTATTTGATTGACATTTCCTTGGTAAGATTTATGTCACAATTAACACGAAATTCAACATTTCGTTTGTCTTTCTTTTTAAGTTCTCTCTCTATATCTAATTTGTATATTCTTTTTTTGAATCTCCTTATTAAATATTCTGCTTCTAACGGATAAAAGGAAGACTACGTACTAATTAGTCAATGCCTTTTGAAGTAGACTAAGAGGCAGCTAATTAAGTAATTAAGTAATTAACGACCAATGCTAGTCTCCACTTTTGTTTTAAATAAATCATCAACCCTAACGTGGGCACTCTTTTTTTAAGGTTATATATATGGATGTACTCATCAACCTTGACATTGGTCTTTCTTTATGTTCTATTTTAAGTCTCCACATTTGTTCAAAATATTTTAACACTAGAAATGGTCTTTCTTCATGCTGGTTCTAGATGCCGCCATAGCTTAAGAGTAAACACTTTCCGGACTAGGTGTTTACACTAAGCTAATAAATAAGATATATATTTATATATCAACTTTTTAATATTTAATTATGGTTAAGTTAAGTGCATTTTCACTTTGATTTATTAATTCTTAAAGTTAATCATTTACTTAGTTATATGATGCGGGTAACTATTTACCCATAGTTTGTTTGCTTTATTAAATTACCAATTGCATAACAATATTTTGGTGGTTAGGGATTTAAGTGGGATTAAAAAAAGGCGTATCCTAATGATGTAGGGTGGAGTATCAATTTTTATTTAGTAAACGCACAGACAATATTTAGTTAGTCATAAGCCCATGTGTTTTTTTTTTAAATATTATATTTGACGCTTTGCAACTTTAAAAGATTCGTTTAATACTAGTGTTTAACCAATATGATGGAAAGTAATTAAAGTAAAATAATAATTTGGATTTGGATTTGGAAAGATTCATTTGGATTTTGATTACCCAACCAACAGCGACACATGGTGTGTAAAATGTAATGATCTTATGATCATACCCCTCAATTATCTATGGTATTTGTTGCTTTCTTTGGGTGAAAACTTTTAGGTGAGTGGGTCTCAGTCTCACCAAATACGCTTCACTCTTCTATTTTTCTTGCTTCCATTATTCATAACTCTATTCCTTCTTAAAAAGTTAAGTTTGTTTAGTAAAATAAAAACATTTCTTCTTGTCAGTTTGTTTGCTTTATTTTCTCATTCTTATAATAGTAGTAAATAATTTGTTCATCCATTAATGAAGGTTATCATACATATAATATATACTATATGTTTAAACTTAATGCTTGTTCACAATTGAAATATTTTACATAAGAAAACACTGCGGCCAAGACTATCACCATCATCAAAAAATAACTTAGCTTAATGTTAATCAACATATTAATCTTTGTAATGAGTTGATCGACTTGTTACCCCATGTAATTGACCCCTCAATTGCCCAGGAGAGTCAGAAACTATTACTATGCTCTTGTTTGGCCATAGATTTAGCTTCATTTTTTTTAAAAAACAATAATTGCAAACATTGTTTGTTTATGAAATATGATCATGTTTTGGGAATTGTTTTTAATTTTTTTTTCAAGTTTTCAAAAACTAATTTAGTGTAGTTTTTGGGTGAAAATTTTTCTTCTACTCACAAAACTTCAACTTATCTTCAAATAAAATACATGTCAAAACTCAACTTCAACTTTCAAAAATTATTTTTCAATACAACTTCCGATGCCACTCTCAAACTTTGTGTCAATTTAAATTCAACCTTCATGCATTCGTAAGAAGGAAAGAACTCAGAGGTGGAAACATCATTATTGCCATACAAGCTCACTGTTGCAGGGCGGATCCAGTTCATTAGTTACGTGTTCTCATAAATTCAGTAATTTTTATTTAGATCTTATATTTATATTAAAAAATATATTAAATGTATAAGAATATTTAGTTTATTAAT
The DNA here is from genome assembly GCA_000715115.1 of Nicotiana otophora. Taxonomy (NCBI): domain Eukaryota; kingdom Viridiplantae; phylum Streptophyta; class Magnoliopsida; order Solanales; family Solanaceae; genus Nicotiana; species Nicotiana otophora. The sequence continues at coordinate 72,741 of AWOL01S0027792.1, read as the reverse complement.
CCAGTTATTATTATATATTGACTTGAGATTTTTATAGGAACTCATAAACTTAAAATCCTTGATCCGCTTTTGCACTGCTGCAATCACTTCTATATTTTGAACTCATATTTCCTTCAAATGAAACTCTATTTCCTTATTACATGCGGTATTACTTCTTAATTTATTATTGTAATGATCATCGGAGTGCAATATTCGCCTACATCGTCTTAGAAATCCTTGCCAATATTGTCTTCTTCTTCTTTTTTTCACCTAGTGTTTAGTATCCGCCGGGGGCGGCTCAAGTATATGCGGGGCCTAAAGCCAAAGTTTAATATGAGACCTAAATTTTTAAAAGAAAGTCATACGATATGTTTTTATTTAAACTTTATTTTTCTACCTTTTTGAGATACAAAATTGTTAATAATCCTTTTTATAATCAATTCTCCCTAATAATTTATTTTCAGTTGATAATATAGCTAATTCATTTAATGTTTTTTGAGATATTATTAATTTTAGATAAGATTTTATCAAGCAATAGACGTATAGAACTATTGGAAGCTTAAATTTTTGGAGAAAGAAGGTGAGTAAGAATATTAAAGAGAAAGATAAAAAATATGTAGGAGTTTCTGAAATATGAAGAGATCGGGAAAAGAAAGATTGACTTCGACAAATTAAGAAAGGAGAGTAAAATTTTTACATTGTCTAATGATGGAGTAAGAAGTGAAAAATTAAAACTTTGGAAAAACTATTCATCTATCCATGTTTAAGTAAGTCAAATTATTACTTTACTTATGTATCTAAAGAGCTTTCTTTCCTTTTATATTAAAAACTCTACTTTTGTATTAAAAGTAGTAAATATTATTCTTTAAATACCTATAAACCTGTTATTTTTTAAAAAAGGGCCTCCCAAATTTTGGGGGCGTAAGGCACAAGCTATGTTATTCAACCCATTAGAGTCGGCCCTAGTATCCGCTTCCCGGAGCACTCCCTACTGATTTGTTTACTTTTCTCACGGCTCGAACCTGAAATTAATGATTTGCAACAATTGTCTTCTTCTACGCAACTGCCGTCAGCCCTAAAACATCACTCATGCCAAGCCAGTTGGCAAAGTCGATAATGTACGGTCCCATATATCATGCGAACCAGCTAAAATACTCACAACACAATAGAGCAAAAGAGAAAAATCTTGACAAAAAGTAAACTACTCATAATAGAGTGCTCCGCGTATAAATTAAGGAGGATAAATATAAGAACATAGACCAGGTCAACGAGAAACTTATACAACAAAGAACAGGAGAAAGATGTTACAACGATGTATGGTGCTGCCCTTTTATATGAAGAAACAACTGAAGCATCTTAATGGCTTTTTACTGTATGGCCGAGCTATGTAGATTTCCTAATATTTTCTCTCTCTTAGCGGTAGATCTTCCTATAATCAGTAAAGATTTTCACTGATGTCATAATTTTCGGGGTGACTTGAGAGCAGATGTATTTTTGGCATGAAGAGGGAGAGATTATAGGAAGATCTACCGTTAAGAGAGAGAAAATATTATTTAGGAATGAATAAAAGAAGGAATTAAATACTTTAACTGTAATTAAGGCTTTATTTTATTCAATTTAATCTCATCCTTTAATTTTTAACCATCCAAGTAGGAAGTTGGAAGTTAGAGAAATGGAAAGACTAGTAAATGGAGGAGAGTTGGATCCATATAAAAGTATATATTTATATAAACTTATACTTTTCAAATATTAGGATGGAGACTAGAGAGAAGAAACTGGAATGCATGGGCGGATCCACATAGAGAATTATGGTGCTCAAGCACCCATTGCTCGTGATATCGAACATATAATTTTATAGATAATTTCACATGAAATTGATATGTATTTAGGTGAGCGACCATTACTCAAACAAATAGGTGGGTGCTACTGGTTAATGAAATCTAAGTATGCTTTCTACGTGATCCGGACTTCGATTCTTACATAGTGCACTCTTTAACTTTCTTTTCCGTCTCCCTTTTACATGGCTTTCCCTTTTGTTCTTAACTTTGTCGTTTTTTCATTCTACAATTCATTTAGTTCTTCGTGGCACAATGTTTTTTAATTAACCACCACCAAATTGACAACCTATATTATCATTTGAAATGCTCACAATACCATTTAAGAAAATATCGATTTTCATATTTTTCGTCATTCAATTTATATTTTATCTGTATTAAGTATGAGCGGTTCGAAAATTTATCTGTATTGTCTAAAACGTATTCAGTCTGTCCATATCAATCTGACTCCTCCCGTCATTTGCTAGTACTAATAAATAGTGAGCATCCATTACCTTAAAATGTTGGATCCACCACAAACAGAACGTTATATAGTATTGAAAATAAGTTGAAGGAAATTATGTTGAAGTCAAATTGGCATGGTTGGATTATTTAAGGAAAACTGTATACTATGTTTTCCTATTAGGATTTGGATAAAAACAATCATAGCAGAATTCATGTCAATTTTCATATAATATAATGTCTTACATTTTAAGTACTAGAAATCAAAAAATCAGCCGAATTTTCAAAATATTTTATTTTATTTATTTATTTTTACGAAATCGACCAACTTCGGCTATTTTGTTTTGGCGCAAAAATGCGGGAAACTATTTTGGCGTCCCGCGAATTTATTTTTTAAGAAACCGACTAACTTTGGTTGGTATTTCATATAAAATAAATTCAAATTAATATTCAAAAAATCGATTGAAATCCATCGGTTATTTCGGTCGATAATTTCATATTTTTAATAAAATCAGCAAAAATCGATCGGTTATTTTCGTGCGAAATATGCAATTAAAGAGTACAAATAAAATAAAAGGCGATTTTAAACCAAAATGTACCAGTGATCTAGTTGCAGAATAGTATCCCACCACAGTACAGACTCCGGTTCGATTCCCAGACGATACATTTTTGAAATTTAATTGACCGACCGAAATCGGTGAGAAATTGCAACCGACTTCGATCACTATTTATTACAGACCAACTTATTTCGACAGACTAAAATTGGTTAGAAATCCATCGTTTTTTTCAGTTTTTCAACAAATTTCGGTCGGTATTCCTAGACGATTTTTCGCAGTTTTCTAGTTGTGTTTTTGCCATGAACGTGACCATAAATCACCATGTAATATACTCCCCCGTGATTTAATTTGACAATATTCCTTACTAGTTTGTTAAAAAAAAATGACAGCATATAAATAAAATGTGAAACCATAAGTATTTTTCGGTTTTTTATTTATTAAGTTCAACTAATGTTTTTTACATAACAACCGATTAACAAATTCTGCAGGTATAAGATTTTTGAAAATAAAAAAGAATGCGAAATAAAGTTATATGTATATTTTTTAACAAAGAACATTATAATCACAAAAACATGTGACATGTTTTGACCAACAATACTGTCATATATTTAAAAAATCATATATTTCAAAAGTATACATTTCTTTATTAAATTTTGATAATGCTACAGCTTAGAAAAGTAGAAATTAATCAGAAAGCAAAGATATTAATACAATTTCATTCAAGAAAAGAAATTTACACTGGACATAGAAGATCAATATTAAGAATATATATAATTCAAGTTGATTTATTCTCATTAGTATCACAAGGATCCATATTAAGATCAAAACCCTTATTTTCTTCAATACCTTTCCCTTTACAATCCTCATTATTATCACCGAGAAATTCGTCGGAACACTTTTGCTCGATGTCATACGTCATTTTCCGGCCACCACTGCCGCTAGCTCCGTCAACTTTACCACTGAAGTATTTAACGGCAACTTGTATTCTCCGTAATATAGCAAAGAATTCTTCCACTTCCTCTTCAGCTACCTCCTCTGATATTAACTCCGTTTTCATCTCCTCTTTTAGCTTCTTCTTTGCAGTTTCTGAAACGTTAACGTCGTTATTCTCTGGTTTTCTTTTTTCTCCTTCGTCTTCCATTGACGGATTATGTTGAAAACTGACTATTACTATAAGTTTTTGCTTAAACGAAAAGAGAAAACTTTAGATGCTTAAGTAACGGAGCCGTGAGGATTAAGAGGTGACGGACGAATTCTTTTTGGTGATGTAATGATATGACGAAAATTATTCTATTGATGACGTGTTTGAATTTGGTGAAGGATAGCGAAGTGAATATAGAAGCACAGTACTTTTTGAAAATTTTAAGTATATATTTAAGGATGAAAATAATGAAGTAAATTGAAGGTGGATAAGTGGGGTATGAAGTGTATGCAAAAAATAAAAGATTAAAATTTAAACTATAATAAAATATAATATGCAATATTTTTTTATTTGTTTAAGTTTTGATGGACAAAACTATATGATACATGTGAGGATGGAAAATTTCTAATAAATTACAAATAAGAATATTTCAACCACTTTTGTCTAAAACTTGTTTCAATGATTTTCCGTAGATGTTATCTTAAATTAATTCAGGTATGTCCGACTTGCAGTTGCATTAAAATTCAATTGAGTTGGATATGTCCGACTCTCGTATAATATGAGGTTCGATTTTATGTTTTCCTCTTTTATGTAATTCTTTCTTAAAATTCAAATATACAAGGTAGGGACCACGAGAAGACAGATGGTATGGGAAGAACTATTAAGATAATTATTTAGATGCATACGTGTCTTGCAGATGTAGGAACATCAAATATTCAATGTTAATTTGTTCGATTTTTGTTGCCCCGTTACACCAACCGACGCTCCGATCCAATCTATTTTTGTGTGGGTCGTTCCATAGCGTTACGCCAAAGCAAGAGAGTGACTATAGTTGATTATATTTATTTGTTACTTTTCTAATTATATATATAAATTATATATTGATTATATACATATAAAACATAAATTATGCGCACATTATATTAGGCATGTTTATGGATCGGATCAGATCAGATCGGATTTAGCACCTTTCAGATTATAATTTAGGATTTTGTAATTGCAATCCGAATCCAAACCAAATTAAACTCAAATCGGGTCGGATCTTGATGTTTGAATCGGATAAATATTTCGGATTTCTGTTCGGATTGTACGCCTCATTAAGATGCTAAAATAAATAATTTTAATATGCTATCTCCTACCATTTTAAGTAACAAAACTTATTCATTTCCATATCTTTTACTTTTACTATTGAAAGGAAAGAAAAGGCAAAAATAGTTAGAGAAATAACAAAGAAACCTTGGAATTTTAAAAGAGCACCCCTCAACTTTATATGTGTTTACCCTTAAAATTGGATAACAATTAAACTTATAATATGGTTCTAAGGACACGTGACTTCACTTAATACCAATTGATAAATATGAGGATGGGTAATAGAAATTAACAATAAAGTAAAGCAAACCGGTGTTAGAATAGAACTCAGCCCTCGAGTTTGGATACCCTCGAACTGGTTGATGCCAGAACAATTAAAGTATAACAAGCTAATGAACAATAGTATAAACGAGAAAGAGAATTATATTGCGTTTTATATATGTCAATCGTGTCGTACAAATAATTAGAACCCCCTTTATATAGTAGAGGAATCCCACATATGGTATGATTCTAATTACAAAAGAAAATACATGATTAGCTAATTAACCGTTTCTGATTTGATCCGTTCCGAGATTTACGCCATGATCCTCGACCAATCACCGAGGTTTACGCCGTGATCCTCGACCAGTCACGGATATCTCGCCTTTCTGTTATTATGTTATCTTCGATCTTGCTCGATGTCTCTCTCATTTGGCTTCGATCGCTACTAGCCTCGATCTCGACAGGTACCTAGGTTCTGAATTCGGTACCTAGTCCTCGTGATTTAGTCTGTTCTGTTACGAGGCTGTCCTTCGATGCAATCTCCCGGTCTTGGTCAAATAGTAAAATCGGGTGGGCCCTCGTGACGTAATGACAAGAAACGAATTGAGCTTCCGATATTTCTACCTCGACCTGTCATGACGTCATCCTCGTGACGTAGGCGACGAAAGTGACCGAAACGTCCCGTTTGTACAGTTACTAAGGTATTAAATGCGCGTCAGTCGATGGTCGGACACAACCAATTTTGAACCGTCGTTGTGAAATCTATAAATAGCTCCCCTCTTCACCATTTCGAACTTTTACTTTCAAATTTCCAATCTCCAAAGCATTTTACATCTTCTAAGTTCTTCATATGCAAATCTACGATTTGCACTGCTAACCTTTTCTTAGTACACCAAATCTTATCATCTCCATCTATTTTTAACTTTAAATTCAAATGGCGAAAACGTCAAAAATTGTTTCTCAAAAGGAAAACGCTTCTTCATCACGGCCGGCCGGCGACAAAAAATATTGGAGCCACGCCCTGAGGAGTGTGTTCCCCGGGGGGTGCGTCCTCACTTCCGACTTTAAGACCGATAAAGCCTCATCGATATTTGGTCGATGCGAGCTAGTGTCGAGGTATATATGCTCGATAACCGAGGGATACCTTAAGCAAGTATAAAAAGACTGCAACTGGGAGGACAAAGAGGTGGTGATCCCGACCCCCGAAGAGGATATCACCACCCATGTGGAAGGATTTTTAAGCGCTTACACTTACCCTTTCACCCTGGGCCCCCTCAACCCCCTTGACCCCGTCGTCGTTGATTTTTGCCGTCAATATCAAATAACCCTAGGACAAGTCCATCCTTCAGTTTGGCGAATTGTTATTCTGCTCCGATTCTTTGTGAGCAAAGTCGAGGGGATGCCTTTCATCCTCGACCACATCATCAGCTTGTACAGCTCCCGCCTCTATCAAGGCGGGTTAATAAAACTCCAACGTTGTGCTACTAAAGTGTTGTTCTCGAGCATAGACGAGGACAAAGACAGAGGTTGGATGGTCCGGTTCGTTTGAGGGAGGACTTCCGACCTAATCCCGGCCGAGAAGATGCCATTTCCCAAGAAATGGAATATGAAGCGTACGTACAATCCCCCTGTTAGCTATTATTTATTGTTTTGCTCCTTTGCTTTATCTTATCGATATCATTTTCCATGATATAGCGGTCACTTGGATATCCGGTGCAATACCTAACCTCAAGAGCTGGGTTTGGGGCCTGTCCTCGACCTCTACGTATGCCGAGCGCTTATGGAGTGATTTATCAAAGGGCCGATGGGAGGCCAAAACTCATGTTAATCCCCCTTTCCATGTCTTTGATGATTTTGTTAAAGCATTTTTTACTTAATTTCCTTTCATATAGGCCTTGGAAAAGATGCTGTCATGAGGCCCTTATCTGGTGAGGAGGAGACTTCGATCCCGGCGCCGAAACCGTCGAAGGAAAAAAAGAGGAAAAAGACCTCAACCTCCAAGGATCTAGAACCTAAGAAGAAGACAGCTCGTAAGCCGAGGAAGAACATCATCATCCTGACCGAAGACTATGTTCGGCGTCTAAGGGATGAAGACGAAGAAGAGGAAGAAGACGACTTCGGGCTGGTGGACCGAGTGAGAATGAGCACCGAGACCCCAAAGGTCACTGAATTGGTGAAGGTTGCAGAGACTCCGTCTCGAGATGAGGGGGTCTTGGGAAGAGACTTGGGCGAAGTTCCCGAGTACTCGAGGATTGAAGATGCCTCCCACCATAATGAGCCAACTATGGGTACGACTGTAGGGGCTGGTCTCGAGGCCCATCGAGATGGAGAATACGCCCCAAGTGATCCACTTGGGGCAATAGAAATTGGAGGCTCCCCGCTACTCCCCTAGTTTTCTGAGGAGATGATTCAAGAGGCTCGGGCCTTGAAGACCCTCTCCATCGAAGGAGCCCATGGAAGGGAGGACCCCTTCTGTGATTACTTTACTGGGGTCGAAGATACTACCGGCCTGAGTGACTTGGAGGTCTCGAAGAAGGACTTAGGCGGGGCATCGAGGCTTTTCAACGAAGCATAGCAAGCTTTGAATCAGGTAAGCCTTAATTCCCCTTGTTGGTATTACCCTTGTGTTCATTTCTAACTTCTTTTCTTTTTCTGCGTAGGCCTCAGTGCTTCATCGGGAAGCATTTTCTCAGTCTCGAGCTGATCTAAGTCGGTACGATGTCGACATTCAAAGGCTTATCGAGGAGAGGAATTCCCTCAACCTTCTCGGTGGGCAAAAATAAGAAGAGATCAAGGACCTCCGAGCCGAGTTGGCCACGACTCACAAAGATCAGACATACCTGAACGAGCAGGTAATAAAAATCTTAAAAGCTCATGGGCTCGATTCGGGAACGGTAGCTAACATTTCACTCTCATAGTTGCAGCAGAAGGTCGAGAGGATCGAGTAGTTCCGTGAGGATATCAACATGATGAAGGCGAAGTCCTTAGGGTGGAAAGAAGGTATGGACCGCTTTGTTGCAGAAATGGAAACTGCTCGAGCCCAATTGTCATCGGTCGAAAGTCAGCTTGGAGGCATGAAGGAGAAGAGCTCGACTCAGGAAAAGAAAATAGAGGAGCTCGAAACTCGGCTGGCTTCCGAACTTACAAAGGCCAAATCTGAAGCCTAAAAGGCTAAAGCCGAGGCAGATACGATCGTGGCCGTCTACCGGGTCGATGCTGAAGTCGCTCAAGTCCAAGCGAGAGAGGCAGCCGAGACCACTCAAACTCGAGCACATTGGATTGCTGAACCCACCAAATGCCAATCTCGGAGGGAAATCCTCGAGGAGATCCACGCTCGAGGTTTCGATCTTACCGACGAGATAATAAAAGCTAGAGAGCATGAAGCTGATGCTGGAGCGCTGGCCTCCTCCGATGATGATGATGACGCCGAGAGCAAGAGCGGGTCCGAGAGCGGGGGGGACCTCGATGGAGAAGAAACTGCCCCCAGAGAAAATTAGGAGCCTTAGGATTTTTAAGTTTTGATCTTTTATGTAGGATCCTGATCGGACCTTGTAAATATTCTCAAATATATAAAGATCTCTTTCCGACTTGTCTTTATTTCATTTTCTGCCCTGTGAAAATTTTGTTTCATTCATGCCTTATGAAAAATTTGTTCATAAGTTCGAGGCTTAGGCAATTTGATCGTAGCCGGACTAGTGTAGTTTTTATAATCGAGTGAGTACTTTCTCGAACTCGGAGTAGGGTGAACCTTAGGTTTTAATTGAGTGAGGATGATTTCTCGAACTCAAAAATAAAATGGCCGTTTAGGCTCTTGAATTTGGCCGATATGGCCATAGTAAAAAGAATGGCTTTCTCCCCCTTTTCGGTTTGAAACGTTTATTGTTTAGTCATATATAAATATGTTGTGCCTTAGCATGAAATAAAGAATTTTTTTGAGAGTTCGAACTCCTTTATACCCATTAGGGTTTTGGAGGATCGATATTATCAAGACCCTTAGTAATTCAGCCGAGGGTAGCCTTTTTAACCGGTTTATGAAAATATTCGAAGGCTTGTTTTATAACGGAAATCGGACGTCTCCGAATCGTGTTAATTTGGCTGTAGCCTTTAACTTGGGCTTCGCCTCTTGGGCTTGTTTCCCTGTTATACTTCGAACTTGTTCGAAGTATCAGTCCCCGAGTGGGGTGGCCGTGGCTTAAAAAATCGAGGGTTGTCTTTTTTAAGGTCTTGCGATCTCGAGGTTTTAGTAATTCGATTATGTCGATTCTTTGGATGGCAGTCCCCGAGTGTGGGGTCAATTGTTCGAACTTTAGTTGTGACCGGCCCTTAAGTCAGTTTCCACAACATATCACAAGCATGACACTGTAAAGTAAAACTTTCTCTAAGGCATAAAATATATGGCAAGGAAAAATACTTTTTTCAATAGATTAACATGCATACATGTTTTCCATTAGGGCTCGAGTAATCTACATGGGCATGCTTCGTTCGACCGTTTGACCCTTACAAAATTTTCCTATCGAGACCCTGCGGCACGAAGTATTTTCTTTGTAACTATCTGAGGGTGATGCCTCCCAATATTCGAGTTTGACTGTAAAGGAGCCTCGGATACTGTTGAATTGCTCTAAGTTAGCACGGACAATGGTTGCCTCGTTAAAAACCTCGCCGGAAAAACCCATTTGGGACAAAAATCGGTCTAAGAAAAAAAGAGTGCAACGCATGCTTTCAGACCTAAGGACTTTGTGTTTGAAGAATACTTCTATGTCTTCAATTAAACACCTGCAAATGGTTAGTATAAAATATAAATGAAAATGGAGAAGGTCGTACCTTAGCAGTAATATCGTTTGAGGAGTGATATATTCCAATTGTTTGGTAATTCTTCGTCATTCATCGTGCTAAGTTTGTAGAATCCCTTTCCGATGATATCGAGGACCTGATACGGTCCCTCCCAATTGGGGCCAAGTTTTCCTTCGTTTGGGTCTCGAGTATTGAGGGTGACCTTCATCATAACCAAGTCCCCGGTTTTAAAGTGTCGAAGATTGGATCTTCGATTGTAGTATCTTTCGATTCGTTGTCTTTGTGCGGCCATCCGAACGAAGGTAGCTTCCCGTTTTTCATCTAGCAATTCGAGGCTTGTATTCATAGCTTCATGATTTGACTCTTCCGTTGCATATCAAAACCTGACGTTGTTCCCCCACTTCAATCGGGATCAGAGTTTCAGCGCCATATACTAAAGAGAACGGCTGCTGATACCTAATTTTTTCCTCATATTTTTCACACACACACACACACACACACA
>AWOL01S0027792.1:19113-61238 GCA_000715115.1 Nicotiana otophora | reverse complement strand
TATATATATATATATATACACTTTCAAGATAGTGCACATGCATCATCATTTGATCTACAAGCATATATAAGTATATTTCATAATTTGCTATAATTTTTAAAGGCTTTAAATCAATTTATTTCGGCATTTTATTATATATAAATATTTATTAATTAGCTTATAAATTATTTTATGATGGTTTTATCATCTAAACTTATCATTTACACCCATATTGGGTTTTAAATATTTTTAGTATATTTTTTATAATTACGTTTGCATTGTTTAAGACTAAATTGCACATTTTGCAATAATAGCCCATACATGCTTATAATTACTTTATTTATGCAAAATAATAACCTTTTATATTTTTATAATGTTAAATGATTTTTTAATCATTTTTATGCACCAATGATATTTTTGTTAATTATTCATTTTTTTATAAATTATTTATTTAATAAATTGGGTATTTAAAATGTGGCCCCAATTTTCAAACCTATCCAATTTCCCCAAGCCCAATGCCCCCCGGCCCAATTAACCTTACCCACTCAATTAAAACCAACCCAGTCCGCTCAAATCCCAGCCGATGATCAACGGCTCATAAGCGATCCCTCCCTTTCCTTATATCTCCACCCCCCAAACCCTAACCCTCATTTCCCAAATCCGCCGCCTTTGTTTCCCTCCTCTGATGAACCTTAATCCCGCTGCCTCACTAAAATCCCCCCAAATCCCGTTCCTAATGGGTTTCTTTCCCCATTCACCTACCATATCGAGGTATTTCCCTTATTTGGTGCTATTTTATGGAATAACTTAGGTAATTGCCTAAACATATCAAGTACCCCATCTTTGATTTTGTCCAAATCGATCTTTACCTCTTGAATCTGGACAATCTTAAGTCCAAACGCGTTATTCTGAATCCAGTAAACCCGATTCATTTACAAATAGGTGCCCTAACGCACCTTAATCCGTTAGGTGGCGACTCTCTTTTTTGAATAACCCTTTCTTTAAAAGAGTTGTCAATGTCGAAACCCGATTTCACGAGAAAAAAGGGGTGCGACAGCATGACGACTCTGATGGGGATATATTTAGGCTCTTACCATTGTGAACTTGGTCTATATGAATTAGTCTCTCCCGATAAGCGTGTCTTTATTATTTTGCTGATACTTGAACATCCGGCTCCCATTCTCCCTCTTATTGCAACATGCACATCCCTTCCCTATTTCCCCTTTTATATGAACTTACATGCAAGTCTTCGCTTAATTTGGTTACAATATGGCTCCAACTTTTTAAATTTTGTCATATCATGACTTTCCCGATCCTTACCCTTTTATTGCTTTATTACAATTTTATACGAACTAACTTATTCCCTATTTTCTTTCTTTTCTATCTTTACATTTATTAAATACTGCACTTATTGCTTTTATCATGCAAAATACTTGACAACGTGTTGTTTTATCTTTGCATAAAGCATGCTCTATATCATATTCCACTCGTACGCAATTAATACCATAGCGGCACTTGATGAGTGTCCGCGCTCTTCCTATATTACCCTTTTTAAAATTTGGAAAGGCTTATTTGCGGTAAAACTAGTCTATCAGCGGTGCAATCGACGGTTCTGTGCCTTCCCCTCATAAGTTGTCCACTTGAGGGTACCAGTCTAGACTCTTCTAGAAACCCCCACTCTAATATTAACTATGCATGTGTCATGTCTAAACCTAGTATGGGTTAGAACACTGTCCGTATAATAACTCTCTAAGGCAAGCCTTGTCCAAAGCCCATCGGGGTTTCCATAATCCCAACGGGAACGATCACGATATGTGCATTATTTGGAGAAAATGTGCCGATATGCTAGTCATTAATGTGTAAATGGTCGAATCCGGAGGGGGAAAGGGTAACTTTATTTGTTTTGTAGAAATGAGGCACGAAGTCCCCAGGTTCGGCATGGTTCAAAGTATCCCACCTTTGTTGCTAGATTGGTGGGAAAATCTCTCGCCAAAAGACAAAAACCATGTGAAAAGAGTTTTTGGAAATTTACTTTCTTTGTTGGACATTCAACCAAACAATGTACTGATCGAGGCCGCTACTATGTTCTGGGATGAGAAGAGGGCAGTATTCCATTTTGGTGATATAGAAATGACTCCCCTTCTAGAGGAAATAAGAGTCTTTGCTGGGCTTCAGTAGGACAGCCCTGATCTGTTGGTACCAGAAAATCGCACGTCTCGAGGTTTTCTGAAAATGACGGGTTTCAGGAAAAATGATGAGTTAGTCTGTCTGAAGAAATCTTACATACCATTCGACTTCCTTTACGAGCGTTATGGGCACAGGAAGTCCTACCGTCTTTATCATGATGAATTTGCTATCACCTCTCTGGGTTGGACTTATCGCCGGGTTTTTTTGTTCATTGTCTATTTTCTGGGGATGCTAGCATTCCCAATATAAGGAGAAATGATTCACACTCGCTTAGCTATTGTTACTAAGACCCTAATGGAAAGAATTGAGGGACAGACTTACACTATTGTCCCAATGATCGTAGCGGAGATATACTTAGCCTTGGACCGTTGCAAGAAATGATATAGGCATTTTGAGGGTTGTAATCTGTTACTGCAAATATGGCTGTTGGAACATATTCAAAAGGGGACAATACCGTCAAGAATTTCCGCGGCGACCATGGAATGACCACATAGCTTTTCACCATCCGAAAAGAATGACTTTTATCCCAGACAGGTTTGCACAATCGGGAAACGCAGTGAGCAAGGTACATTTCTTTAGCAATTTGACTGATGACAAGGTACATTGGATGTTCGAGTGGTTCCCTAGCAGTGAATTCATTCATCATCAGGTTGAGAGGTGTTCCTTATCTAGTGCTAATCGAATTAAGGGGAATCTATCCTTATGCTCCTATCAGAGTCATGAGGCAAGCTGGGAGAAAACAGGTTATACCACAAGTTTCCAAAATGGTTCATTACAAAGCAAACTTCCAAGGGAATGCTATTCCGTTCCAATGTGAGGCACAACACATGTGGCATCAAAAGATTATTGTGGAGAAAGATACCATCGAGCGAGACAGGTATCATGTCGGCCATGTGTACTTCTACCCATCATGGTTGATCGATGACATAGCAAGAGAGGTCAAGCTAGGGGTTGATTTGAGGAATAGGGTCATAGACGACGCTGCTGAAGTACAAGTCAAACACAGGAGGTTGCGCAAAAGGGTATTTGAACCTGAGTCCAAGCATTTTGAACAACATAAAGTGGACATAGAAACAATCGATGAATGGAGGGGAATCGCTACTAAATCAACAGAAAGGTTGGAGTATTAGGAGCAGGGTTTGATGGAACTTGAGGGGAAGATAAGGAAAAGGGTCTCGGATTGTCAGAACGCAGAGGGCATTGAGGGAGGACATCTAGCAAGGGCGTATCTGCTATTGGACATGCGCGACCTGGGGAATCTGATTGACGGGGCTAAGAAGGCCAAGCTTGGATAAGGTCCCTTTGGGACCAAGTAGATTAGGGGTGATGTTTTCTAGATTCGTTTTAGAATTTGATTGTAGTAAGGCAAATGCCACCAGTGACTCTTTATAATTATTGTCGTTTTAGTAGAGATTTGGTCTATTTATCATATTAATGAAATGATGCAGTTATCGGCATTGAGTTTTCTCCAAAGCTATATGTTGCTAGGCCTACCTCGGGCACTATGAGGTCCCCAAATTAGGACGCGAATTCCGCAATACGTGTTTAAATATCGTAAATATCCTTTTAATAATCTTTACTGACTTTTTTACCTTTTGTTTTTCTTCTTTTCTTTGTTTATTCCCATCCCCTAAGGTTGGTTTGTGCATACTGGCATCATCAGCATATCATACAAGATCTAGAGGTCCTCCACCTCCTCCTCCTCCAAGGGATCCTAGGAATAAAGGAAAAGGCTAAGATGGATGATCTGAGCGATATTAGGAAAGACAACGCTACACATGCAGAGAATGTTGAAACTTCGGATGGTCGGGGTACTCCGGCACAGAACGACTTTGTTTTGCGATTAGAGCAAAAGATACTGGAATTACAAGGGGAACTTGATGAGGTCCGTAACCTGGCAAACCTTTCCCTTACCCTGAATGTTCCCGACATCAACCAACAAAACGCCCAAAACTCAACACCTCCTCAAAACACACAAAACCAACATCCGCAAAATCCTCCCGCACCTCATCAATACGCCACGCCTCCCAAAAATCCTAATCCTCCACCAGCACCAACTCCTCCACAGTATCATCATCATCTGACCCAGTACTCACCAACTACCACATACCACACTCCTCAGAATGCACCATACCCTACTCCTGACCCGCAAAATTCAACCAATGACCATTACGCCTAGATTCCTGGAGTCCACCAAAGTAATCTCATACATGTGGAAACCTTATCCTACACCCCATAACAGACCCTATACATACCCGAATCTGCTAAGAAGGACCTGCTCATCAAGAACATAGCAGAAGAACTCAAGAAACTTGCCGACAAGGTTCAAAATATCGATGGGGGCAAAGGTGTTGAGGGTTTGAATTATGAAGATTTGTGTATTCAGCCGGACGTAGAACTGCCAGAGGGTTATAAACCTCCCAAGTTTGAAATATTCGACGGAACAGGTGATCCGAAGGTCCACTTGAGGACATATTGTGACAAGCTTGTAGGAGTTGGCAAAGATGAAATAATCCGCATGAAGTTGCTCATGAGAAGCTTCACTGGAGATGCCCTATCTTGGTACATCAGTCAAAACCCAAATAAATGGGTTAATTGGGTAAGCATGGCATCGAATTTCATGGATTGGTTCATGTTTAACACAGAAAATGCACCAGACTTATTCTACATTCAAAATCACAAGAAGAAGCCAACGGAAACTTTCCGCGAGTATGCTACTCGGTGGAGGTGTGAAGCTGCAAAAGTAAGGCCAGCGCTAGAAGAAGAACAGATGAATAAGTTCTTCGTGAGAGTTTAGGATCTGCAATACTATGAAAGATTAATGGTTATTGAGAACCATAAATTTTCTGATATCATGAAGTTGGGAGAGAGAATAGAAGAAGGGATCAAAAGCGGAATTGTGACAAATTTTGAAGCACTCCAAGCCACAAATAAGGCCCTGCAGTCAGGAGGTATCTCCAGGAAGAAAGAAGTAGGTGCAGTAATGGTAGCCCAAGGTCCGAAGTCTCATCTCACATACCAGACACCTTCACCCACATATCAGCCTTCACCTCCCAGATACCAACAACCTGCCACCACTTACCATACCTATAACACTCAACCCGCATACTACCACTCACCACTAGCCCGCCAAAACTACCAAAAACCTAGACCAAATTTTGATCGTAGACCACCCAGACAATACACCCCAATTGCTGAACCTATAGACCAACTGTATGAGAGACTGAAGGTTGCCGGTTATATCACTCCCATTCCCGTTGTCGCCATGAAAAATTCCTCTCAATGGGTCAATCCAAATAAGACATGTGCCTATCACTCAGGCATGAAAGGTCATACTATTGATGAGTGTCGTACTTTGAAGGATAATATTCAAATATTAATTGACACCAAAGTCATACAGGCAAAGAAGGCTACAACCAATGTCCGTAACAATCCTCTCCCGGATCACAGGGGCGAAGGGGTAAACATGATAGAGACCGATGAAGAATGGGACTCAGAGGGGTCAATTGGACTCATTCGAGAAGGGGATAATCCTAAAACATCTCCTGTCACTCTCACACCTATCATGATACAAACTCAGGCACCAATCGAAGTTAAGGTAGCTGCACCAACTCCGTTTGAGGTTGAAGTAACACCACCTTTCACCGTGATGGTAGTACCTACACTGTTTTATAAGTCTAATGCTATACCATGGGATTATGTTGCAGAAGCAAGAAGGAAAGGAAAGGGGGAAATGGAAGAAACTGGTGCAACACAAGGTATGACCAGAACTGGTAGGGTTTACATGCCCGAGCATTTGGGGGGAACAAGTAAAGAAGCCACTTCCAAGCAGCCCATCATTGAAACTGGCTCGGATGATCTTTGGAGAAAGATGCAATCAAGGGAGTATTCTGGGATTGATCATTTGAACAAAGCCCTACTCTGATATCCATTCTATCACTACTGCAGAATTCTGAGTCACACAGGAACGCGTTGATGGAAGTGTTGAATGAGGCTTATGTACCCAACAACATTACCAGTGGAGAGATGGCCAATATGGTAGGACAAGTGTTGGAAAGCCACAAGATCACTTTTCATGAAGACGAGCTACCACCAGAAGGATTAAGTCACAACAGGGCACTGCATATCACAGTGCAATTTGATGATAAGTTCATTGCCAGAGTCCTGATAGATGGGGGTTCGAGTCTTAACATATGTCCACTAACTACTCTAAAAAGATTAGGTAAAGGCCTGCACGAGATACGAGCAGGAAGTATGAATGTGAAAGCATTTGATGGGTCTCAAAGGGCCACAATTGGGGAGACCAACCTCAGCCTACAAATAGGCCTAACCTGGTTTGATGTTGATTTCAAGTATTGGACATATCTGCTACCTACAACCTCTTGTTGGGACGACCTTGGATACATGCCGCTGGGGCCATAACTTCTACTCTACATTAGGTCGTGAAGTTGGAGTGGAACCATCAGGAAGTGATCATACATGGGGACGGAAGTAATCACTTTTACACCAGTCAAACTATTCCGGTCATCGAGAATAGAAGGAAGTTGGGCGGAGAAACATACCATCGAATCGAGCGCGTCAACACAATTGAAAAGGACAAATGGTGGAGCAGTAAGATAGAAGGCATATTGGCATGGACAGGGTATGAGCCTGGAAAAGGTCTCGGTAAGAATCTCTAGGGGATCACCAAAACAATACAGCTAAAGAGTCACTGCATAACTTTTGGGCTTGGGTATGAATACACCTAGCACGAGTATCAGAATTGGTCGCCACCATGGCGTGGTCCTTATTACCCTCTAGAGCAACCAGTACCACATTTGAGCCAGTCATTTCATCAAGCTGACATGATGTGGGAGTCCGAAGAAGATGAAGTTCTAGCTGGTATAAGGAATATGTTTCTGGATGATGAAGAGGAGGCTTCATTATTTAGACCGTGGAGAAGGGAGCTATTTTCAAAAACTGCACTGCTGCACCATCAAGGGCCCATCGAGTTCCTGGGTAGCCTGGCAATTAGTATCATTTATTTTAAAAGTAATTTTTACGAGCATTTAAAATATTTTCAGTATTTTGTTTTAAGCATGTTTTGTTTTGAAATAATTGCTTGGGTCATCGAGCCGTACCTGTTTAACGTTTTCAAGATTTATCTAAATGCATTGTTGTTTTTAGTATTTATTATTATTCTTTATGTTTTGTTTCTCTACAGTATTATTACCTATCCCGATGCACTTACGACTGTGACATGTAATGAGACAATGCAACATAAGGATCATAATTCAGAGGATCTGGAAGAGGATATAATGCCCGAGGAAATTGTCAGGGATGTGGAAAACTTTGAAAACAAGCCTAAGTTCAATTTGGATGAGACTGAAACAGTTAATCTAGGAGACTCTGAAACACTGAAGGAAACACGTGTAAGCGTTCACCTGTCACCATCAGAGAAAGAAGAATACACTGGTTTCATGAAGGAATATGAGGATATCTTTGCATGGTCCTATGATGATATGACCGGTTTGAGAACGTCCATAGTAGCTCATAAACTACCTACCAACCGAATGTGTCCGCTGGTAAAGCAGAAGATCAGAAAGTTCAAGCCAGATATGAGTTTGAAAATCAAAGAAGAAGTCACCAAGTAGATCAAAGCTAAGGTTCTAAGAGTGGTTGAATATCCAACTTGGTTAGCTAACATCGTGCTAGTTCTGAAGAAGGATGGGAAAGTCATAGTATACGTCGATTATTGGGACCTAAACAGAGCAAGTCCCAAAGATGATTTTTCGTTACCCAACATACACATACTGATTGACAATTGCGCCAAGCAAGAACTCCAATCCTTTGTGGATTGCTTCGCGGGATATCATCAGATCTGGATGGATGAAGAGGATGCCGAAAAGACAACTTTTATCACACCATGGGGGGTATACTGCTATAAAATGATGTCGTTTGGTCTGAAGAATGCTGGGGCCACTTATATGAGGGCCATGACAACTATTTTCCCCGACATGATACACAAGGAGATAGAGGTATATGTGGATGATGTCATCATCAAATCCAAGAAGAGTACACATCACATAGCAAACTTGAGGAAATTCTTTGATCGGCTTCGGAGGTATAATTTGAAATTGAATCCCGCAAAATGTGCCTTCGGGGTCCCCGCAGGAAAGTTATTAGAGTTCATCGTCAGCCGTCGAGGAATTGAGCTAGACCCATCAAAGGTCAAGGCTATCCAGGATTTGCCACCTCCAAAGAACAAGAAAGACATGATGAGCTACTTGGGATGTCTTAATTACATCATCCACTTCATAGCACAATCAACCGTGATCTGTGAGCCAATTTTCAAAATGTTAAAGAAGGATGCCGCAACCAATTGGACTGAAGACAGCCAGAAAGCTTTTGACAGAATCAAAGAATATTTGTCCACACCGCCAGTCCTGGTCCCGCCAGAACCTGGTAGACCACTGCTACTCTATCTCTCTGTATTAGATGGGGCTTTCAGTTGTGTCTTTTAACAACACGATGAGACGAGAAGGAAAGAACAAGCCATATACTATATGAGTAAGAAGTTCACACCCTACGAAGCACAGTATTCTTTGCTGGAATGCACCTGCTGTGCTTTGACCTGGATAGCCTAGAAACTGAAACACTACTTTTGTGCCTATACCACATATCTCATATCAAGGATGGACCCTCTGAAGTACATCTTCCAGAAACCCATACCTACAGGGAAGCTGGCAAAATGGCAAATATTGTTGAGTGAATTCGACATTGTCTATGTGACTTAGAAGGCAGTTAAGGGACAAGCATTAGCGGATCATCTTGCGGAAAAATCCTGTAAGAGGAGAATACGAACCACTAAAAATGTATTTTCCTGATGAAGAAGTATCATTCGTAGGAGAAGATATCACCGAAGCCTACGACAGGTGGAGAATATTTTTTGATGGAGCCGCAAACTTCAAAGGAGTGGGTATTGGAGCCATTTTGGTGTCAGAAATAGGTCAACATTATTCGGTATCCGCGAAACTCAGATTTTAGTGTACCAATAATATGGAAGAATATGAGGCTTACATATTGGGTCTCAATTTGTCCTGACATGAATATCCAGGAATTACTGGTAATTAGAGATTCAGATATGATGGTACATCAGGTGCAGGGAGAATGTGCTACAAAGAATACCAAGATATTACCATATCTATATCATGTGCAAAAGATGATGAAGAGGTTCACGAAGATAGAGCTTAGACATGTCCCGAGAATCCAGAATAAGTTCGCAGACACATTGGCCACTTTGTCCTCCATAATACAGCGTCCGAACAAGAATTTCATCGAACCCATTCCAGTAAGGATTCATAATTAGCCAGCTTACTGCGCTCATGTTGAAGAAGAAGAAGACGGGAATCCATGGTTCCATGATATCAAGGAGTACTTGGCAAAAAGAGAGTACCCGGAGCATGCAAATCATACTAAACAATGCACGCTCCGAAGATTGTCCAACCATTGTTTCCAAAGTGGAGGAATTATGTACAGAGGGACTCCAGACTTAGGATTATTACGGAGTGTTGATGCCAAGGAAGCTACCAAACTGCTCGAAGAGATACACTCTGGAATTTACGGACCACACATGAATGGTTTTGTTTTAGCCAAGAAGATAGTGAGGGCATGTTATTTTTGGATGACTATGGAAACAGACTGCATCAGGTATGTCCAGAAATGTCATTAGTGCCAAATACACTCATATATGATATGGGTGCCGCCAAATAAACTCAATGTAACGAGTGCACCTTGGCCTTTTGCCGTTTGGGGAACGGACGTCATTGGACCAATCGAGCCCGCCGCTTCAAACGGGTACAGGTTCATTTTAGTAGCCATAGACTACTTCACAAAGTAGGTCAAAGCTGCATCCTACAAAGTTGTAACCAAGAAAGCCATCGCAGATTTTGTCAGAGATCGTATTGTTTGCCGAATTGGGGTTCCAGAATCCATCATCACCGACAACGCCCCCAATCTCAACAGTAACCTAATGAAAGCTATCTGCGAGACTTTTAAAGTCAAGCACAAGAATTCCACAACATACAAGCCTCAAATGAATGTATCCGTGGAGGCCGTAATCAAGAATATCAAGAAAATACTGAGGAAGATGGTAGACAACCACAAGAAATGGCACGACAGGTTACCATTTGCCTAATTGGGGTACCGGACCACAGTCTGCACGTCAACCGGGGCAACTCCTTACCTATTGGTCTATGGTACTGAAGCCGTCATTCCCGTCGAGGTAGAAATTCCCTCCCTAAGAATTATACAGGAAGCTGAACTCAGTGATGCAGAGTGGGTAAGAAATTGCTATGAACAATTAGCTCTCATTGACGGGAAAAGAATGAATGCAGTGTGTCATGGTCAACCTTATCAGAATAGAATGTCCAGAGCTTTTAACAAAAGGGTCAAACCTAGACAGTTCGCACCGGGGCAACTAGTGCTGAAATGAATCTTTCCACATCAGGATGAAGCCAAAGGAAAATTCTCACCCAACTGGCAAGGACCCTATATGGTTCACAAAGTACTAATAGGAGGAGCACTCATACTCGCAGAAATGGATGGAGAGATTTAGCCAAAGCCTATCAACTCAGATGCAGTCAAAAGATACTATGTTTAAAGCTGTTTACATTCATGCAATTGATGTGACTGAACTACGCTTGACCTGATTCCCGTTTAAGAGGGGATACATAGGAAGCCCTTTGGGTTCGGTCATAATTCAATAAAATTCTCATTTTTCCCACAATCAGAAACTGGGACAGAATTTTGAGGAGGACCCTCAAAAGTCCGGAGCAAGTCCAGCCAACGTCATCATATACAGAACGGTCAGAGAATCGCCTAAGTAAACTGGGGAAGAATGTTGACGAGGACCCTCAAAATTCTAAGGAAGTCGTAATGTCTCTAAAGTGTCACAGTCATTGGTTCATTTAATTTATCTGATATTGCATACTAATGTATTTTAAATAACTATATTCATCATATGCACGCACATTTTGTTTCGAAAACTTTATTTTATGAAACAACCAGATGCTCCCCATGGTAACTCGAGCAGGATTTCGATGCAGAGTGAGGCAAAGCAAGCAGGCGGAGGCACGAACCAACCTTCCCCCGTAAAACTCACGATTGTCCTTTGGATGCAGGAACAAGAAATATTCTCAAATTCGAGCACACCTCAGAATCACTATCTTCATAACGACAAAGCTGCCAAGCACAATCACATTTCCAGCTAAGAAATACTCTGCTACTACATATTATCTATCCTTTGCATGAGACTAAACATTGTCTCCATCTTGCATGAGGCTAAGCCCTGCCTCCTTAATTGCATAAGGCTAAGATCTGCCTTCCCTTTGCATGAGACTAAGCACTGTCTCCATCTTGCATGAAGCTAAGCCCTGCCTCCTCAATTGCATAAGGCTAAGCTCTGCCTTCCCTTTGCATGAGACTAAACACTATCTCCATCTTGCATGAGGCTAAGCCCTGCCTCCTTAATTGCATAAGGCTAAGCTCTGCCTTCCCTTTGCATGAGACTAAACACTATCTCCATCTTGCATGAGGCTAAGCCCTGCCTCCTTAATTGCATAAGGCTAAGCTCTGCCTTCCCTTTGCATGAGACTAAACACTATCTCCATCTTGCATGAGGCTAAGCCCTGCCTCCTCAACTGCATAAGGCTAAGCTCTGCCTTCCCATTGCGTGAGACTAAGCACTGTCTTCATCTTGCATGAGTTTAAGCCTTACCTCCTCAACTGCATAAGGCTAAGCTCTGCCTTCCCATTGCATGAGACTAAGCACTGTCTCAAATCTTGCATGTGGCTAAGCCCTGCCTCCTCAACTGCATAAGGCTAAGCTCTGCCTTCCCTTTGCATGAGACTAAGCACTGTCTCCATATTGCATGAAGCTAAGCCCTGCCTCCTCAACTGCATAAGGCTAAGCTCTGCCTTTTATTGCATGAGACTAAGCATTGTCTCCAATCTTGCATGAGGTTAAACCCCGCCTCCTCAACTGCATAAGTCTAAGATCTGCCTTCCCCCAACACGAGACTAAGCATTGTATCTCCTTGCATGACCACAAATGTTGCTCTATTCCAAAAACCTTGCATTATTCTCTTCTCTCGAGGCTGAGCTCTGCCTCCGACCTTACGCAAAACTAAGATCTGTCTTGTCTTATCTCAAATATCATATTTTTGCATCTCATGGGCTGAAACTTAGCCAAATTTTCCGAAGGCATCATAGTCCGAAGGCATCATCCTCATAGCCGAAAGACACCATGCCATGGCCTGAGGATCTCTCAATATTGCACATCATTATTCAAAGGCATCATGGTTCAGAGGCACCATCTTCATAGCCCGAGAACATCATTTCATGGCTCGGGACGTCATGATCTAAGGACGTCATCCTCACCGTCCAAAAATGATCTCCATGGTCCAAAGAGAATTTGAATCATGTTTAAATTTATGAGATAATCTATATGCATGCATCGTATTTTGAATTTGCAGGTGATCAGGAAGAAACCGTTCTCCTAACGGGTGCAATCTTCACTCCAGTTTCCATTCAACATTCATATCCTTAAATTATTTCAATCGTAACCGATCACCGTCCGTTACCCATTCCCATCTGATACCCACTCAAATATCCATAACCGCTCTCAATCCCGAGTTGTCCTATCCAGAATATTTTGTCTGTTCTTACAATAACTCCATCGGTTTATTCCACCGTTGGATCCAGAACAACACATGGCCTGATTCCTGTAAAACCAAGGATATGTAGGCAGCTCAGAGACCAGATTGCGGCCTATGTTTTTCAAAATACCCCATTCGGTCAAAATCGGTCATCATTTTTTTTACCCGACAACTCTTTCATCCTTCCCGGGTAAAGAGGGGCAGCTATTGATACCCAATGTTTCCCTCATAGTTTTCAAATATATATATATATATATATATATATATATATACACACTTTCAAGATAGTACAAATGCATCATCATTTTATCTACAAGCATATATAAGTATTTTTCATAATTTCTATAATTTTTAAAGGTTTTAAATCAATTTATTTCGGCATTTTATTATATATAAATATCTATTAATTACCTTACAAATTATTTTATGATGGTTTAATTTACACCCATATTTGGTTTTAAATATTTGTATTATATTTGTTATAATTACGTTTGCATTTTAAGGCTAAATTGCACATTTTGCAATAATAGCCCATACATGCTTATAATTACTTTATTTATGCAAAAAATAACCTTTTATATTTTTATAGTGTTAAATAATTGTTTTAATCATTTTTATGGACAAATTATATTTCTTTTATTTATTTATTATTTTATAAATTATTTATTTAATAAATTGGGTATATAAAATCTGGCCCCAATTTTCAATTAAATTTTCAAACCTATCCAATTACCCCAAGCCCAATTACCCTTACCTACTCAATTAAACCTAACCTAGTCCTCTCAAATCCCAGCCGTTGATAAAAAATGATCAACGACTCATAAACGATCCCTCAATTTCCTTATATCTCCACCCCTCAAACCCTAAACCGCTTTTCCCAAATACGTCGCCTTTGTCTCCCTCCTATGATGAACCCTAATCTTGCCGCCTCACTAAAATCCCCCCAAATCCTGTTCCTAAAGGGATTCTTTCCCCATTCACCTACCATCTCGAGATATTTCCCTTATTTGGTGCTATTTTATGGAATAACTTAGGTACTTGCCTAAACATGGCAAGTACCCCATCTTTGATTCTGTCCAACTCGATCTTTACCTCTTGAATCTGGATGACCTTAAGTCGAAACGCGTTATTCTGAATCCAGTAAACCCGAGTCATTTGCAAATAGGTGCCCTAACGCATCTTAATCTGTTAGGTGGCGACTCTCTCTTTTGAATAACCCTTCCTTTAAAAGATTTGTCAATGTCGAAACCCGATTTCACGAGGAAAAGGGGGCGCGACAACGGTGTTTCCCCTATACTGGATTTTGATGTTGTTCGATATGCCCAAAGGCTTCGGGCAATATTTCTCTCCATTTTTCTTTAGCGTCATTTAATCTTTTCTTTAGATTTTGAATGATGGTCTTGTTTGTCGATTCGGCATGTCCGTTCCCACTAGGATGATATGGCGTCGACAGGATCCTCTTTATTTTGTGATCTTCGAGAAACTTTGTCACTTTGCTGCCAACAAATTGCTTTCCATTGTCACATATGATCTCGGCAGGCATCCCGAATCGGCATATAATGTGGTCCCAGATGAAATCTATGACTTCTTTCTCTCTAATTTTCTCGAAAACTTGTGCTTCAACCCACTTAAATAAATAGTCAGTCATAAATAAAATAAATTTAGCTTTACCTGGGGCCGATGGTAGAGGGCCGACGATATCCATTCCCCATTTCATGGATGGCCATGGGGATAAGACTGAGTGGAGTTGCTCTCTGGGTTGGTGAATCATCGGCGCATACCTTTTACATTTGTCGCACTTTCGAACAAACTCTTTTGTATCCTTTTCCATATCGGCCCAATAGTATCCTACTCTGATGACTTTGTGAACCAATGATTCGGCACCAAAATGATTTCCACAGGTGCCCTCGTGGATTTCTCGTACGACGTATTCGGTATCACCTGGTCCTAAACATATTGCCAAAGTTTCATCGAACATCCTTCTATACAGTGTTCCATCTTCGGCCAATGTGAATTGTGCGGCCTTTGTACGTAGAGTGCTCGATTCCCTAGGATCCGATGGAAGCTTCCCGTTCTTTAGGTATTCGATATATTTATTCCTCCAATCCCAGGTCAGACTTGTGGAGTTGATTTCAGCGTGGCCTTCTTCGATTACTGACCTTGAAAGTTGTACGACAGTCCTCGAGCTAATCTCATAATCTCGTCTCGTCAGCCTCGGCCTCGCTATTTTGTTCTCGAGGCACATGTTGTAGGGCCCACTCTTTAAAACAAAGTAGAGTCACATGTACTTTGTCCAAGTATCTATGCATTCGATCTTCTCGAACCTCGAAGGTTCTGTTGACTTGGTTTACCACAAGCAGGGAGTCACATTTGGCCTTGATGACTTCTGCTCCCAAACCTTTAACTAGCTCGAGACCTGCAATCTTGGCCTCATACTCGGCCTCATTGTTAGTTAACTTGGCAGTTTTGATAGCTTGTCTAATTGTATTACCCGTGGGCGGCTTCAAAATAATGCCTAACTGGGCCTCTTCACATTCGAAGCACCGTCTATGAATAGGGTCCACAGCCTCGGTGATGTACCCGACTTTATTAATAGTTCCTTTCTGACCTCGGGTACGAGGGCTGGCATAAAGTCAGCCACGAAGTCCACTAAGATTTGAGACTTGATGGTCGTTCGGAGTCGATACTCGATATCGTACCCACTGATATCGACGGCCCATTTGGCCAATCGGCCTGAAAGTTCGGGTTTATGCAAAATATTGCGAAGGGGAAAAGTATTCACCACGCAGATCGGGTGACACTAAAAATATGGTTTTAATTTCCTAGAGGCGCTTATTAGGGAAAGCGCTAATATTTTTAAGTGTAGGTACCTGGTCTCGACCTCACCTAAAGTTTGACTAACATAGTAAACAGAAAATTACGTACCTTGATCTTCTCGAACTAGGACCCCACTTATCGCGATTTCAGAGACTCCTAAGTACAAGTAGAGTTGTTCGTCCGCTTTCGGAGTATGAAGGAGTGGCGGGCTCGAGAGGTATCGCTTTAATTCTTCCAATGCTTGTTGGCATTCCGGGGTCCATGCAAAATTGTTCTTCTTTTTGAGTAGTAAGAAGAACTTGTGACTTCTATCTGAAGACCTTGAGATGGATCGGCCTAGGGCAAATGCGCCCTATTAATCTTTGTACGACCTTGATCTTATCGGGGTTGATCTCGATACCCCGATTCAATACCATAAAGCCGAGGAACGTTCCTGAGCCGACCCCGAATGCACATTTCTCCGGGTTGAGTTTCATGTTGTATTTCCTTAGTATATCAAAGGTCTCATGCAAATGTGTCAAATGGTCCTCTGCTCGCAGGGAGTTAACTAGTATATCGTCAATATAAACCTCCATTGACTTACCTATTTGTTCTTCGAGCATTCGATTTACTAAGAGTTGATAAGTGGCGCCAGCATTTGTTTTTAGTCCAAACGGCATTACATTATAACAATAGGTGTCGTACTTAGTGATGGACGAAGTCTTTTCGTGATCCTCCAAGTTCATTTGTATTTGATTGTACCCGGAGTAGGCATCGAGAAAACTAAGGATCTCATGGCCGGCCATGAAATCGATCATGCGATAAATATTCGCCAGAGTAAAAGAGTATTTAGGACATGCTTAGTTTAAATATTTATAGTCTACACACATTCTAAGTTTATTTCCCTTTTTAGGGACTACGACTATGTTTGCTAACCATTCGAGATATTTTACCTCCCGAATGGATCCTATTTTGAGAAGTTTGGTTGCCTCGTCCTTGATAAATACATATTTTACCTCAGACTGGGGCCTTCTCTTTTGTTTTACCGGGAGAGACTTCGGGTCCAAGCTCAGTTGATGTGTAGCGATTTCCGCCGGGATCCTTGTCATATCTAGGTGGGACCAAGCAAAACAATCCATATTATTGATAAGAAATTTAACGTGTTTTTCCCTGAGCTCGGGGGTTAACCCCGTACCCGGGTATACCTTTCGATCGGGTTGATGCTCGATCAGTATGACTTGCTCCAGCTCCTCGACTGTCAATTTGGTGACGTCGGAATCCTCGGGGATTATGAAGGATCGAGGGATCTAGTAGTCATCGTCCTCGTCCGTTCCCTTCTTCCTCGACTAAGTCGAAGCTGGTGGCTGTGGTTGCTATTTAGCTTCCTATTTTCCTTTGGACTCCGATCCCTTTATTGACAAAAGCGCCGATACGGATATTACTTCATCGACCACGAATATATCTTTGGCAGTATGTTGTTACCCATGCACTGTTTTTACTCCATCCGGTGTTGGGAACTTCAGCATTTGGGGAAGGGTTCCCTCATGTTGTGAATCCAGGGTCTTCCGAGCAGTGCGTTGTATCTCATCTCGCCCTCGATCAGATGGAACTTTGTTTCTTGAATAGTTCAGCGAAATTTATTGGTAGGATGATTTCACCTTTAGTTATTTCACTCGCCATGTTGAAGCCATTGAGAACCCGAGTTGCGGGTACGATCTGATCTTGTAGGCCGAGCTGCTCCACGACCCTCGATCGAATAATATTGTTCAAACTTCCTGGATCAATTAAAAAACACGTTTAACCTGAATTTTATTCATAAGGATAGAGATTACCAAAACATCATTGTGGGGTTGTGATATCCCTTCCGCTTCCTCATCATTGAATGATAAAGTGCCTTCTGGCACATAGTCTCGAACTCGTTTTTCCCTGGTGATTGATACTTTAGTGTGTTTGAACACGAGCCTTTGTGGAATATCGACCCCACCAACGATCATGTGAATAACGTGCTGTGGTTTTTCCTGTTTGCATCCCTATCTCTGAAATGGTTTTTATCTCGGTCGCTCAAGAATTCTTGAAGATGACCTTCTATGAATAGACGGGCCACCTCCTCCCTTAGTTGTCTGCAGGTTTCGGTTTTATGACCATGTGTACCATGGTTTTTGCATATTTGATTTGGGTTCCTTTGGGATGGAGTGGTTTATAGGGGTCTGGTCCATCTAGTATCTTTGATTCTCCCAATGGCTGACGCAATACCTGATGCGTCGATGCTGAAGTTGTATTCTGATAATCATGGTGCTTCTGTAGAATTGTCGTGTTTATCGAAGCCACTTTTGCTCATGATCCCTCGAGAGCTCTGTCTTCGATCGTTCCTTTGATCATTTCGGATGGGATTGCGCCCTGGGCCGTTATTTCTACGATCTTCGTTGTAAGGTTGATACCTATCTCTGCTCGACCGGGGTTCTTTGTCGATATCCCTGTGAGTTCTGTCGACGGGCCTGTTTGGATAAGCGAAATCGGAAGGGGTCCCCAATTGATCATCCTCGACCCTGATCTTTGACTGGTACCAATTATGTACATCGGGCCAGGTTACCGCTAGATATTCAATTAAATTCTGCTTTAGCTTTCGTGATGCTATCGAACTTCGTTCATTCAAACCTTGAGTAAAGGCTTGAACAGCCCAACCGTCTGTGACCGGTGGTAATTCCATACGGTCCATATGGAACCGAGATATGAATTCCCTCATCATTTCATTATCATTTTGTTTTACCTTGAAGAGGTCCGATTTCCTAGTCGCAACCTTTATTGCTCTGGCATGTGCCTTTATGAAGGAGTCTGCAAGTATGGCGAAGGAATCGATGGAACTAGGCCAATTGTGGTACCATATCATTGCTCCTTTAGACAGAGTTTCTCCAAATTTCTTTAGTAGAACATATTCAATCTCATCGTCTTCCAAGTCATTCCATTTTATTGCGCATGAATAAGAAGTGACATGATTATTAGGGTCGGTGGCCCCATTGTACTTAGGAATTTCTGGCATTCGGAGTATCTTCGGAATGGGTTTCGGAGCCGCACTTGGAGGGAAAGGCTTATGTACGAATTTCTTTGAATTCATACCCTTTAGAATTGGTGAAGCCCCTAGTATTTGGTCAACCCGAGAGTTGTATATCTCTACTTTCTTGTCATTTTCCTCGATTTTCTTTTTTCCTGACTCAATCCGTTTAGTGAGCTCCTCGAGCATTTTCATAATGGTGGGGTCAGTCCCTGATTCGTTGGCGTTCACCTTTCCGGCTCATTATCGGTCATGTGGACGACTTCTGGTTCGCTCCTACTCTGTGTTCGGTGATGATTTTGTAGTTATTCTATAGCGTCTTGTTGGGCCTGTAACAATTCGAATATCAATTGGAGGCTAACTCCACCATCTTCTCCGTCCTGCGTACCTCGACCACTTGATCGAACTTCCCTGCGTACGCTATCTTCGGGATCAACGCCCAAGTTTTCATTTAAGGCGACGTGCGAACTGACATCGATGGAATTTGCAATTGGTGCTCCCTCGAGGTCAGCCTGAGGCCCCTCGATCCCTGGGGCAACTATATTGTCATTCTCCCCGTGAAATCCAAGACCGTTGTCACCATGTGTAGGCGCTGCTTGTGAGTTTGACATGTTTATCCTGAAAACAAAGTTTCTTACGAGAACAAGTGTAAAGCAGCGTGTGTTATCGAAATCAATACTAAGCAATCACTATTGTCCTTAGCCCCACGGTGGGCGCCAAACTGTTTACCCTTAAAATTAGATAACAATTAAACTTATAATATGGTTCTAAGTACACGTGACTTCACCTAATACCAATTGATAAATGTGAGGATGGGTAATAGAAATTAATAATAAAGTAAAGCAAATTGGTGTTAGAATAGAACTCAGCCCTAGAGTTTGGATACCCTCGAACTGTATACAATATGTAAAATATAAATTTCAAGTTTCGGATCGGTATAATAACCCTCCTCGTTGCAATCTTTATTTACCTGCTTAAGGTATCCCTCAGTTATCGAGCATATATACATCGACACTGGCTCGCATCGACCGGGAACCGACGAGGCTTTATCGGTCTTAAAATCGGAAGTGAGGACACCCCCCGGGAACACACTCCTCAGGGCGTGGCTCCGCCGGTGTCTTGTCGCCGTCCGGCCGCGATGAAGAAGCGTTTTCCTTTTGAGGAACAGTTTTTGATGTTTTTGCCATTTTTGTATGGATTTGAAGTTACAAATAGATGGAGATGATAAGATTTGGTGTTTTGAGAAGAGGTTAGCAGTGAAAATCGTAGATTTGTATATGAAGAAATTAGAAGATACAAAAGGTTTTGGAGATTGGAAATCTGAAAGTAAATGTTCAAAATGGTGGAGAGGGAGGCTATTTATAAATTTCACAATGACGGTTCAATATTAGCGGTGGCCGACCATCAACTGACGTGCATTTAATGCCTTGGTAACTGTACAGGTGGGACATTTCAGTCATTTCTGTCGCTCACATCACAAGGATGTCATCATGATAGGTCGAGATAGAAAATCGAAGGCTCAATTTGTTTCTTGTCATTACACTCCAAAAGAAACGAGGGAACTATCTGTATACGGTTAAAACCGGGCCCACTCAATTTTACTATTTGACAGAGACCGGGAGTTTGTATTGAAGGATGGCCTCGTAACGAAATATGCCATATCATGAGGATAAGGTACCGAGTTCAGAACCGAGGTACCTATCAAGATCGAGGCTAGTAGCGATCGAAGCCAAACAAGACAGACATCGAGCAAGATCGAAGATAGCATAATAATAGAAAGACGATATATTTGTGACTGGTCGAGGATCACGGCATAAATCTCGGTGACTGGTCGAGGATCATGGCGTAAATCTCAGAACAGATCAAATCAGAAATGGTTAATTAGCTAATCATGGGATTTTCTTCTGTAATTAAAGTTATACCATAAGTGGAACTCCTCTACTATATAAAGGGGAGTATTAACCATTTGTAAGACATTTTTCTCATGTAAAAAAGCCAATATAATGCTCTCTCTTTAGCTTATACTTTCTTGTTCATCAGCTTGCTTTATTTTTAACTATTTTGGTATCAATCAGTTCGAGGGTACCCTAGCTCAAGGGTCGAATTCCGTTTCAATATTGGTTCGCTTTATTTTATAGTTCATTTTTATTATTAATCTTCATATTTGTCTGTCGGTATTAAGTGAAATCACGTATCCTTAGAACCTCATTATAAGTTTAATTGTTATCCAATTTTAAAGGTAAACAGTTTGGCGCCCACCATGGGGGCTAAGGATAATAGTGATTGCTTAATACTAATTTCGATAACACACACTGCTTTACACTTGTTCTCGTAAGAATATTTGTTTTCAGGATAAACATGTCAAACTCGCGAGCAACACTTACACATGGTGACAATAACCTCGGATTTCACGGGGAAAATGATAACATAACCGCCCCAGGAATCGAGGTGCCTCAGGCCGACCTCGAGGGAGCACCAATTGCAAATACCGTCGATGTCAGTTCACATGTCACCCTAAATGCAAATTTGGTGATGAACCCGAAGTTAGTATACGCAGCGAAGTTCGATCAGGTGGTCGTGGTGCGCAGGGCGAAGAATATGGTGGAGTTAGTCTACAATTGATATTCGGAATGTTACAGTCTCAACAATCTGCTATAGCACAACTACAAAATTAGCACCGAACACCGAGTAGGATCAAACCAGAAGTCGTTCACAGGACTGGGCCTGTGCCAGTCCTGTTTCAAGGAGCTCACTAAACGGATTGAATCAGGAAAAAAAAAATCAAGGCAAATGACAAGAAAGTGGAGACATACAACTCCTGGTTTGACCAAATACCAGGGGCATTGCCGATTCTAAAAGGTATGGATTCAAAGAAATTTGTAAAGAAGCCCTTCCCACCAAGTGCGGTACCGAAACCGATTCCGAAGAAGTTCCGAATGCCAAAAATTCCTAAGTACAATGGGACCACCGACCCTAATGAATATGTCACTTCTTATACATGCGCAATAAAGGGAAATGACTTAGAAGACGATGAGATTGAATCTAGTCTACTGAAGAAATTTGGAGAAACCTTGTCGAAAGGAGCAATGATATTGTACCATAATTTTCCGCCTAATTCCATCGATTCCTTCGCCATGCTTGCAGACTCCTTCGTAAAGGCACTTGCCGGAGCAATAAAGGTTGCGACTAGAAAATCGGACCTCTTCATGGTGAAACAAAAAGACAATGAAATGTTGAGGGAATTCGTAATTCGGTTTAAGATGTAACACATAGAACTACCACCGATCACAGACGATCGGGTTGTTCAAGCCTTTACTCAAGGTTTGAACGAACGAAGTTCGGTGGCATCACGACAGCTAAAGCAGAATTTAACTGAATATCCAGTGGTAACCCGGGCCGATGTACATAATCGGTACCAATCGAAGATCAGGGTCGAGGATGATAAATTGGGGACCTCTTCCGATTCTGCTTATCCAAACAGGCCCGTCGGCAGAACTCAAAGGGATATCGACAGAGAACCCCGGTCGAACAGAGATCGGTATCTACCATACAATGCATATCGTAGAAACAGTGGCCCATGATGCAATCCCATTCGAAATGATCGAAGGAATGATCGAAGACCGAGCTCTCGAGGGCTCATGAGCAAAAATGGCTTCGATAAACATGCCAATCCCACAGAAGCACCATGATTGTCAGAATACAACTTTAGCATCGACGCATCAGGTATTGTGTCAGCCATTGGGAGAATCAAAGATACTAAATGGCCCATACCCTTACAAACTGATCCATCCCAAAGGAACCCCAATCAAACATGTAAATACCATGGTACACATGGTCATAAAATCGAAGACTACAGATAACTAAGGGGGGAGGTGGCCCGTCTATTCAACGAGGGTCACCTTCGTGAATTCTTGAGCGACCAAGCTAAAACCATTTAAGAGACAGAGATGCAAACAGGAAAAGTGAGCAGGAAGAACCACAATACGTGATTCACATGATCGTTAGTGGGGTTGATATTTCACAAGGGCCCGTGTTCAAACGCACTAAAGTATCAATCACTAGAGGAAAATGAACTCGAGACTATGTGCCAGAAGGCGCTTTATCATTCAATGATGAGGAAGCAGAATGTATCTCACAACCCCATAATAATGCTTTGGTAATCTCTATACTTATGAATAAAATTTAGGTTAAACGTGTTTTAATTGATCCAGGAAGCTCGGCCAATATTATTCGATCGAGGGTCCAGGAGCAGCTCGTCCTACAAGATCAGATCGCACCTGCAGCTCAGATTCTCAATGGCTTCAATATGGCAAGCTAAACAACTAAAGGTGAAATTATCCTACCAGTAAATGTAGCCGGAATTATTCAAAAAATAAATTTCC
Organism: Nicotiana otophora; assembly: GCA_000715115.1. Taxonomy (NCBI): domain Eukaryota; kingdom Viridiplantae; phylum Streptophyta; class Magnoliopsida; order Solanales; family Solanaceae; genus Nicotiana; species Nicotiana otophora. The sequence continues at coordinate 38,148 of AWOL01S0027792.1, read as the reverse complement.
ATGTGATCTAAGGCGATATGAGATACAACGCACTACTCGAAAGACCCTGGATTCACAATATGAGGGTGGTCCCCTCAACCCTTCACCAAATACTGAAGTTCCCAACACCTGATGGAGTAAAAATGGTGTATGGGGAACAGCATGCTGCCAAAGAGATGTTTGCGGTCGACGAAGTGATACCGGTATCAGCGCTTTCCTCAATAAAAGGATCGGAGTCGAAAGGAAAATATGAAGCTAAATAGCAACCACAGCTACCAGCCTCGACTCAATCAGAGAAGCAGGGAACAGACGAGGACGATGACTATTGGATCCCTCGATCCTTCATAATCCCCGAGGATTCTGACGCCACCAAATCGACGGTCGAGGAGCTGGAGCAAGTCGTATTGATCGAGCATCTACCCGATTGAAAGTTATACCTGGGTACGGGGTTAACCCTCGAGCTCAGGGAAAAACGCATCAAATTTCTTATCAATAATATGAATTATTTTTCTTGATCCCATTTAGATATGACAGGGATCCCACCGAAAATCGCTACACATCGACTGAGCTTGAACCCGAAGTTCCGCCCGATAAAACAAAAGAGAAGACCCTAGTCAGAGGTAAAACATGCATTCATCAAGGATGAGGTAAACAAAATTCTCAAAATAGGATCCATTCGGGAGGTAAAATATCCCGAATTGTTAGCAAACGTAGTCGTAGTCCCTAAAAAGGGAAATAAACTTAGAATGTGCTTAGACTATAAAGATTTAATCAAAGCATGTCCTAAAGACTCTTTTCCTCTGCCGAATATCGATCGCATGATCGATGCCACAACTGGCCACGAGATCCTTAGTTTTCTCGATGCCTACTCCGGGTACAATCAAATACAAATGAACCCGGAGGATCATGAAAAGACTTCATTCAATGGAATGTTCGACTTAGTAAATCTAATGTTCGAAGAACAAATAGGTAAGTCAATGGAATTTTATATTGACGATATGCTAGTTAAGTCCCTACGAGCAGAGGACCATTTGACACATTTGCAAGAGACCTTCGATATACTAAGGGAATATAACATGAAACTCAACCCGGAGAAATGTGCATTCAGGGTCGGCTCGGACAAATTTCTCGGCTTTATGGTATCAAATCGGGGTATCGAAATCAATCCCGATAAGATCAAGGCGATCGCAAACATCACAGTCATGGATAATGTTAAGGCCGTACAAAGATTAACAGGGCGCATAGCCGCCCTAGGCCTCTCGAGGTCTTCAGATATAAGTCACAGGTTCTTCTCACTGCTCAAAAAGAATAACAATTTTGCATGGACCCCGGAATGCTAACAAGCATTGGAAGAACTAAAGCGGTACCTCTCCATCCAGCTACTTCTTCATACTCCGAAAGAGGACGAGCAACTATACTTGTACTTAGCAGTCCCAGAAATCGTGGTAAGTGGGGTCCTATTTCGAGAAGAGCAAGGTACGCAATTTCCTGTTTATTATATTAGTCGAACTTTAGATGAGGTTGAGACCCGGTACCCACACTTAATAAAAATAGCGCTTGCCCTAATAAGCGTGATAGTAGGATATATTTATGCAATTTAGACACTATTTACACTCTAATTTAGCCGCACTTTATTGATATTTGAATGCTAAAAGATAACAAAATGCTCTAATTAAGAATTTGATGCTTTGCAGGAGCTACTCCGAGCTGGGAGGGAGCTAACGAGTGTTTTGGAGTCAACATGGAGTATGGAAGGCCACGAAGTGGGCCGCGAACTGGCTGCGAACTCAAGGCAGTGAGGCTGTGGAAATCCACGGCCGGATCCGCAGTCGAATCCGCAGTCATGGACGGGCTGACAAAAGCCAAACACACAGGGCTAATTATGTAATTTCTTAAGCGACTAACCTAAACCTATATGCATCCAAAACTCGCCCAGAAGTGAGAGATAATTGGTTTTAGAAGATTTTAGAGGCAAGAACAAGGGGGAGAAGACGGATAATTTCCTAAGAGTTTTCATCTTCTTCTTCATACTTCTATTTATTGATTATGAATTATTTTAGTGCTTTGTTTTCCATTAGTATGAGTAGCTAAATCTATTATCTACGGTTGATGGAACTAATATTTGGATGAAGTCTTGACTCTATTTTGTTATAATTGAGCCGTGTTTATTCTAAGATTGTTCAATTACGTATTGTATTATGGTTAATTAAAAGGGCCCTTGATTAATTGTGTCTAGTTACCTTGTGTTGCTTGAGAAAGAACATTTGGTTAGATTGTTGTTGAACAACACTACTTTTGGGTAAATTAATAGATTATTACTTGAATTTAAAAGTGGGGTTAGAAATAACGAAGCTTTGGTGGGATGATTCTGAGTTGCTTAAATTGTTAACTAGAGTAGGTCGAGAGAATGCTTCTAGTAAATTATCGTAATTGATCGAGAGATAATTACGGTAGCCAGGAACTCATAATCCTCATAGAGTATTACGGCGAGATTATAGCTAAAGGGTTAAGGATTAATCCGGCAATTGGGGAAATCAATAGCCCTATATCCTTTTACCCTTGAATTCAATTTTAGTCTTAATTATTGCTAATTTTATTGTCATTTTTCCTTAGCTAAATAAATTCCACTCATTATTCATAAAACTCTTGCATCCAGAAGTTGTCTGAGCTTATCATTAGCATTATTTAAAGTTGTAGTAAATAGGTTAGTTCCATGTGGGATTCGACTCCAGACTTGAATCAGATTATATTTGTAGCGACCGCTTAGTCCTTTTTACAAGGCATAGTTGAGCGTGATCAAATTTTGGTATCGTTGACGGGGAACTAATGGTGTTATTTATTACAACTTAGAAGAATTGCTAGGATTCTTAGTTTAGATCAATTTCTTATGGTGTTTAAATTTTTCCATTGAAATTCTCACGTTTGAATTCTCCCGTGACTCAAGTGTATGCCTAGAAGCTCTTCGAGGACTGGTAAACTTTTTGAAGGACTCTCAGACCCCGAGGAAGCATTCAGGGCATTAAATCGAGCCAACAAGAAGAATAAACAGTTACAAATAAAACACACACTCAAAATTAAAATGGACAACGTGGACGATGTCAACGGAAACAATCGGAATAATCGGGTTGACCCAAACAATGGAGTGGTGGCACCTCTTGTGCCAGAAGCTGCCCTTTATGATTGGGCACAACCAACTACTGATAACCTGGCCACCACAATTGTTGTACCTCAGATACAAGCGGAGAAATTCCAGATCACCAACAACATGCTGCATCTATTGCAAAATAAGGGACTGTTCTCCGGGTCATACATAGAAGACCCACAACAACATCTGAAGAATTTCATATCAATATGTGTGACCCAAAGACAACCAAATGTGGCTCCTGAAGCCATCAAGCTATTAATGTTTCCATTCTCTATGACTGGAGAGGCTCAAACTTGGCTGAATTGGCTCCCAATAAAATCCATTGCCACTTGGGAAGAATTAATCAAACAGTTCTTAGACAAGTTTTATCCTCCCAACAAGACTGCAAAGCAAATTGATGAGATATTGCAGTTCAGGGAGAAACCAACTGAGACCTTGCAAGAAACCTGGGAGAGGTTCAAAGGTATGCTAGTAAAGTGTCCACACCATGGCATTCCAAATCAGATGCTGGGACAGAGATTCTACATGGGTTTAGCAGACAGTTTGAAGGTCAATGTAGATGCTTCAGCTGGGGGTGCATGTTTTAGCAAGCCATTCAGAGAGTGCAAGATTCTTCTTGACAAGATGGCTCAAAATTCAGGCTGGATGACTAGAGGTACGACACTTATACCAATAGTCCATTCTGTTGCTCTTGACCCAAACAATTCCCATGCAGAGCACATAGCCACTCTCATGACTCAAATGAGCATACTGACAAAGAAAATTAATGAGATGGGCACAAAGCAAGTGCACATTGCTGATACAACAAATGGAGGATTGTGTACTCCTTGCATAAACCAGTCATATGTGTGTTCATAGAGTGGAGAGAATGACAACCAGGGATTCAGTGAAGACCTGAATTATGTCAATAATTTTGGAGGTTAGAGGAAAGGTGGGAAACAATGGGGACCAGCACCAAACCAGTAGTACAGACCCAACCTTCCACAACACAACCCCAATTCTGGATGCGCACGATCACAAGGTCAAATTATACCTTATCAAAGGCAGCAGGGCTATAATCAGTAGCACCAGCAACAGTTGGCCTACCAACCACCTCATATACAACAGGACAGCAACATGGTAGAAATCAGGGGCATGCTGCAATAACTCATTGGAACAAATGGCAAGATGCAAGAAAAGTTAGCAGCACATGATTCAGCAATCAAAGGCATTGAAACTCAAATGGGAGTGAGCCTCAGGAATGGAAGAGATTTAGACAGAGAGCAAGCAGTTGCTCAATCTAGGAGAGAGACTACGCTAACTACTCCAGTTACATTAGAGGCAGATGGGTCAGCAGAGCTCACCGAGGTGGTATTTGAACAGGCACAAGTTGACAAGGGTAATGCGAAGGAAAGTGAACAAGTCTCGGAACAGGTGGCACCTCTTGTGCCAGAAGCTTCCAACAAAGAAAAGACATTAAGTAGTGGACAGAGGTTGACTCATGTACCATTTCCTCAGAGATTGGCAAAACAAAAGAAAGATGATCAATACAGGAAATTCATGGAAATGTTTCGACAGATTCAATTGAATATTCCATTGATGGATGCTTTGAGGGAAATGCCAGGGTATGCAAAAATGATGAAGGACCTGATGTCGCGGAAATTTGACTTCCAGGACCTGTCCACTATAACTATGACACAGACCTGCAGTGTGGTAGTGACAAGACCTATGGCCCAAAAGGTGTCTGATCCAGGTAGCTTCACTATCCCATGCACTATTGGGAGTTATGCTTTTGCTAAAGTATTGTGTGACTTGGAAGCCAGCATAAACTTGATTCCCTTGGCAATATATACAAAATTGGGCATTGACAGAGCTTGACCGACCTCAATGTTGCTGCAACTGGCTGATCGCACAGTCAAAAGACCGACAGGAATTCTTGATGATGTGCTTGTGCAAGTGGGGAAATTTGTATTTCCTGCAAACTTTGTTATTCTTGACTGTCAGTGGGATGAAGAGATACCCATCATTCTGGGAAGGCCATTCTTAGCCACTGGGAGAGCATTAATTGATTGCGAGACTAGAGAGTTAAAAATGAGGATGAACACTGAAGAAATAATATTCAACGTTTAACAATCCATGAGGAAACCCAGTGAATTTGCAAACTGCTCACTAGTGGAGGCCGTGGATGTGATACTGCAAGAAGAGGATAAGACCCTTAATGTTAAGGATCCATTAGAAACCTGCTTGATGAATTTGGTAGAGATGGACGGTGAAGGGTTGGCATAGTGGGTCATGGCCCTCGAAGGTCAAGGATTCTAGAAAAGGGAACCTCAGTTCGAGCCCCTACGCTTAGAAGAGAGAGCAGCACCACCTGCAAAACCATAAATAGATGAGCCACCACAGCTGGACCTGAAACCGCTTCCAGCCCAACTCAGGTACGCTTTCTTGGGGCCTAATTCTACTTTTCCTGTTATTATATCATCTGGTTTGCTAGCTGTGCAGGTAGAGCAACTATTGCAGGTATTGCAAGAATGTAAGACTGCCATTGGGTGTACCATGGTAGACATAAAGGATATCAGCCTAGTCTTTTTCATGCACAAGATTCTTGTGGAAGAGGGGCAGAAACCTTCCAGGGAACATCAATGATGGCTGAACCCGAATATGAAGGAAGTAGTAAAGAAGGAAGTGATCAAGTGGCTGGATGTGGGTATCATCTTCCCCATCTCTGACAGCAACTGGGTTAGTCCTGTCCAATGTGTGCCGAAAAGGGGAGGAATGACGGTCGTATAAAAATGAGAATAATGAGTTGATCTTGACTCGTACAGTCTTGGGGTGGCGGATTTGCATGGATTATCGGAAACTGAACACAGCCACTCGAAAGGACCATTTCCCCTTGCCTTTCATTGACCAAATGTTGGACAGGTTAGACGGGCAGTCCCACTTCTGTTTCTTGGATGGATACTCGGGGTATAACCAGATCTCAATAGCTCCGGAAGACAGAGAGAAAACATCTTTCACTTGTCCATATGGCATCTTTGCCTTACGGAGAATGCTCTTTCGACTTTGCAATGCACCGACTACATTCCAGCGGTACATGTTAGCCATTTTCTGGTGGAGGATATTATGGAGGTGTTTATGGATGATTTCTCCATGGTGGGGAATTCATTCGAAGATTGTCTTCACAACTTAAGAAGAGTGCTCAAAATATGTATGGAGACAAATCTGGTGCTGAATTGGGAAAAGTGCCATTTTATGGTACAAGAAGGAATAATGTTGGGGTATCAAGTGTACATCAAGGGCATTCAAGTCGACCATGCCAAGGTTGATGTGATTGAGAAGCTGCCACTACCCACTTAGGTAAAGGCAGTGAGAAGTTTCCTTGGGCACGTTGGGTTCTATGGGCGATTCATTAAAGATTTTTCCAAAATTGCTAACCCATTATGTAAATTGCTTGAAAAGGATCGACCCTTTGTGTTTTCTAATGATTGCAGGTTGGTTTTTGAGGAGATGAAGAAGAGATTGGTGACTGCACCCATCACAGTTGCACCTAACTGGGAGCAACCGTTCGAGCTCATGTGCGACGCCAGTGATTATGCTATAGGAGCAGTCTTGGGGCAATGCAAAGACAAGATGATGCAACCGATTTACTATGAAAGTAGGATGCTCAGCGGTGCACAACTCAATTACACTGTAACGGAAAAGGAAATGTTGGTTGTAGTATTTACCTTTGACAAATTCAGGTCGTACTTAATTGATACAAAAGTTATTGTGTATACTGACCATGCAGCAATTAGATACTTGATAGCAAAGAAGGAATCAAAGACACGCTTGATTCACTGGGTTCTTTTGCTACAAGAATTCGATCTGGAAATCCGTGACAGAAAGGGGACGGACAATCAAGTGGCAGACCACCTCCCAAGATTGGAAGGAGCTTAAAAGAGAATGGAGGTTGAAGACATAACAGAGACATTCCCGGATGAACAGTTACTTGATGTGATAATGGAGGAGACGCCATGGTATGCTGATATTACTAACTATTTAGCAAGCGGTATTGTACCTTATGAACTCTCCTCAATTCAAAAGAAAAAGTTCTTCCGTGATTGTTGAGCCTATTATTGGGATGAACCTCTATTGTTTAAAATATGTGTAGATAACATGATCCGGAGATGTATCCCCGAGCAAGATCAAGCTTCTGTTTTGCATGCTTGCCATACTTCACCATATGGTGGACACTTTGGAGGAATCCGGACAGCAGCAAAAGTGTTGGAATCAGGATTGTATTGGCCTACTCTGTTCAAAGATGCCCATGCTTGGGTCAAAAGTTGCGATGAATGCCAAAGGACATGCAACATATCTCGCCGTCACGAGATCTCGATGACCACAATTCAAGAGGTGGAGGTTTTTGACATGTGGGGCATCGACTTTATGGGGTCGTTCGTCAGCTCGTATGGTAACAAATATATATTGGTAGCAATTGACTATGTCTCCAAGTAGGTCGAAGTTGTGGCTTTCCCGACCAATGATGCAAAAGGGGTAACAAGTTTCCTAAAGAAAAACACCTTCACACATTTTGGCACCCCGAGAGCTATAACTAGTGACGGTGGAATCCATTTTTGCAATAGAGCGTTCGCACGTCTGTTGGAAAAGTATGTGTTCACCACAAAGTAGCCACACTGTACCATCCACAGATGAGCGGGCAAGTTGAAGTGTCCAATAGGGAAATTAAAAGTGTCCTGACAAAGACAGTGAATGCAATAAGGACGGATTGGGCAAAGAAGCTTGATGATGCATTATGGGCGTACCGCACAGCATTCAAAACTCTAATTGGTATGTCACCGTACAAGTTGGTGTTTGGAAAGGCATACCACCTTCCGGTAGAGCTCAAACATAAAGCACTTTGGGCACTGTGGCAGTTGAATCTGGATATAGAGACCGCAGGCACCAGCAGAGTCACTGAATTACATGAGCTCGAGGAATTTAGGTTCCATATATTTGAGAATGCTAGATTATACAAAGAAAAGATGAAAATGATCTATGATAAGCACATCTTAGATCGAAACTTCAAGCCCGGAGATCTAGTGTTGTTATACAACTCGAGATTGAGATTGGTTTCGGGTAAGTTGAAGTCCTGATGGTCAGGACCCTTTAGAGTGGTGCAAGTGTTCTCAAGTGGAGCTGTAGAGATTGAATTCAAAGATGGGACAAACAAGTTCACGGTAAATGGGCAAAGGTTGAAACATTACCTTGGAATGGTCGAAGAGAAAGGAGATAGAGTGGTGATAACTTTGGAAGAGCCCCAGTACACAAACGAGGAGTGATAATGAAAGCCTGTGTTGTGCCGCGACGTTAAATCAGGCGCTTCTTGGGAGGCAACCCATTATTTTTCTTACTTCGGTTGTTGTAATTTATTTTGAACGACTTTGACCAATTTACTAGTGTGCAGGGCAAAAGTTTATGCACATATGGAGGATTTGGGGGTTGAAACTAACCCGAGAATAGGTAAAAATGCGGCAAAAAAAAATAAATTGTCTGGAGATGGAGATCCGCAGCCGCGAATTGGACCGCGGATATGGCCGTGGATTTTGGCATGTGTTCTGTCCCCCGTTCGCGGCCGCGAATTGGATCGCGGATTTTTGGTCCCCCTCTGCCCAGAATCCGCGACCGCGGATCTGGGCGCGGATATAGGGCATGTCCAAGTAAGTTTTTTCCTACTATTTTTAGTCAATAAATTATTTATTTTTCCCTAACTTAAACGCCCACTACCCCCACTTCCCTTCCCATTTTCCCCACTTCTCTTCTTTCCTTCCTAACTTCAAGTCCCAAAACCCTTCTCCTTCCCCCCACCACTAAAACGCCCCCTCTTTCTCCCCATATTTTCCTTTCAACACAAGACTCTTCTCCTTCCTTCTCTTATCCACTCAACCAATCTCCAACTTCCATTATTTTCAAGATCTCCAAGTAAGTACATGATTTTATTACTCTTTATTTTCAATCTTTTCCCTTGCTATTGTGTGTATATGGTAGTAAAATCATAGTTGTTTTTGTCTGGAATTTGGATTGTGGTTTATATGTGGTATATGGAGGCTATTTGAATTGGTTCATTTGGGAGAAGCCAACTTTGGGTTTGTGAGGAATGGTAGTCTAATTGGGTCTTTTGGGTGATTTGGGGGGACATATGCACACTACCTGTTTCTTGATTTGCCTTAATGAGTGTTGAATATAAATTGTGACAAATGGTGCTTGTGAAGTCCGAGTAACCGCTATTGGGTCACATATTCCGCTCTCCACTGATAGCAGTATTTATTGTGTAGATAACATGCAACCTTCAAGGAAGAGACGCGCTACCGGAGCCTCATCAAGTAGTCAAGGAGGCTCCTCTCGGGGACGAGCACCAGCCAGTGAAGCTTCATTTGATTGCACTAAGTTCGTCTCCAAAGCTGCCCAGGACCCGTTCAGTTTGAAGGCTACCAAGAAGCCTGTAACAGAGAGGGGTATTGATAGAGCATCTCTCCTGGATGACTGCCCTAATATGTATCGGGAGCTGATCATGTATGGGTTGGACAGCTTCTTCGAAGAACAGGAGGAAGGTAACTTGGTACTTGTTCGGGAATTTTATGCCAATTGCCCCGAACATGAGGATAGAATTTGCACTGTGCGGAACACGAGGGTGAATGCCTCTTTAGAAGCCATTCGGAGAGTATATCGCTTATCGAATTTCGATAGGGAGGAAAATTTCTATGATACCTATAAAAGAGAACCCATCACATGGCACAGGTTTTTCCGAACTATCTGTGTACCTGACAAAGATGTCATGTGGGTGGTGCCGAGTAAGATGTTGCATTCTGCCTCGCTCACATTTGAAGGAAAGTACTGGTTGCACATCATCAACAGTCACTTGCTGCCATCCAACAACACCACTGAGGTTAATGGACCTAGAGCTGCTTTGATCTGGTGCTTCGTGAATGGCCACGATTTTGATATGGCCAAGGTTATACAGTCTGAAATGTTCGTCCATTCACCATTTAGGAGGTATGGATTCTTTTTTTCCCTCTCTAGTTACAAGATTATGTCGGGCAGCAAGGGTGCCTGAGAACCCAAATGCGGATGGCAAGATCAGGAGAGAAGCTAAGTTTCGAGCAGACAAAGTGACCATCGGGAGAGACCCTGTGGAACCCTGGCGACTCATAGTGACGATTCTGATACGCCGGAGGAAGGCGATGAAGGGAAAGAGGAGATTGGGCCTTCCTCACCCCCACAGGAACAAGTTGCCATAGCTGAGGGACCATCCCGGGGCAGATAGAGCACGCAAAAAACAGCCATAGAACAAGACATGGCAGGACTGCGCACTTCCGTCACGGAATTGGGGACTAGAGTTGATGCTTTGGCCACCCAATATGCGAAGTCAGAAAAGACAATCATGGGTTGGCTGCGTGCGCTGGGGAGAGCATGTCATCTCGATCCTGGCACTGTCTCCGATCAAGACTGATCCACCAGGGAAGTTCCTTTGCCTCACATTACCTTCCTTTGTATGACATGGGGTCATGCCATCTTTTCAAGTGTGGGGTAGGGGGATAATTTGTTGTATGTTATATGTAGATAGTTTCGTAGTTTATTTGTATAAATCAACTTCGACTTGGCCCGACGATGGATATCATTCGACGGGTTTCTTGAGGGACTAAAGTCGAAAGAAAAAAAAAATTAAAATAAAACATTTTATTTTGTAGTAGTGTATCAATTCCCCCTTGGTTTTTCTTTAAACCATGGTTCTTTTCTAAGGGTTTGGTTTGAACCGGGTGTAGTTAGCTTTTTATTTTTAGTTAGGAACTTATGGGCTATGGGCAGAATTAAAATAGGATACTTTAATTTCGTAATGCTTTGAATATAGCGGTTACTTTAGTGTGACGCTTAAGCTCATTTGTTGACTCTTGTAAGAAGGCCTTAAAATGTATCTTCTTAATTTGGCTTAAGTACCCTGATCTGAGGGTTTGATGATCTAATCTAGAATGAGTCATGTGCAATGTGTGTGTGAGGCTTGTTATATTCTGTGCACGACATGTAACGCCTAGAACTTGCCCCGTGTGTCTGCAAAGCGAAATGGTAGTCTTGTTTAGTGTGGGAAGTGATATAGGCATTTCTTTGTTGAACCATATATATACATACTCCACCCAACTATTTGCTATATACCATAGTTAACCCCGTTGAGCCTGTAATCCTGTTTCTTTGGCAACCACATTACAAGCCCTATTCCTTGTTTGAATTGACCATCTTTTTGAACCCTTTACCTCTCGTAAGCACTTGCATTATAATGAACTTACAAAGGATAAAGTGTGGGGTAGTGGGTGGAGCTTTTGAGTGGAACTAAGGAAATAAGGAGAAAGGTATATCTTGTTGGAAAAGCCACTTGAAAACAAAACATTGTTAATAATGTATCATGTTGATTGGTAATAATTCTTTGGTGGATTTTAAGGTGAATGTGCTCAAAGAAGAAGTGTGGGCGGTATATGTGGTGTTAAAGACAAATATATTGGTTAACTTAGGTGTGGACTTGATTGTAAAATAAGTGTACTAAAGTGCTTAGGGAGGTGTAGTCACTATTATTTCCAAATATATCCTACCCAACCTGCAGCCTACATTACATCCAAATAAAGTCCTACTTGATCCTAGACTGAGTGAGCTCAATTGGTAGATTCATACACTACGGGCAAGCCTATGGTGCATTTTCTATGGCACAAGAATGTCATTTTTTAGGGTGAGTGAATTTTGTTCCTTTCAAAGTTCCTCGGTGTGTGTGAATTTTACTGATTGTGAAATGAGTCTCTTTTGTTGTGAGCAAGCACTTGATTCATGAAGGAGAGGTAAGTCTGGATCTCAGAATTAGAGTAAGTAAGCCGGTTAGGAACATTGCGTGGTTAGAGGGAGTCAACTTTTGAGGTGTAGATGTTACACTAATGTCCTTACTTTATGTGAAATATTCTTGGTGTGACGAGTAGAGAAGTTGCTCAGTGAAGTTAGGCCTCTTAGAGTGTGGTTTGATTGCTTGAGGACGAGCAATGGTTTAAATGTGGGGTGTTGATAGTAGGATATATTTATGCAATTTAGACACTATTTACACTCTAATTTAGCCGCAATTTATTGATATTTGAATGCTAAAAGAAAACAAAAATGCTCTAATTAAGAATTTGATGCTTTGCCCGAGCTACTCCGAGCTAGGAGGGAGCTAACGAGTGTTTTGGAGTCAACATGGAGTATGGAAGGCCAATCGAAGGTTAGCCCGGTCGCAAAGGAGCGAGAAAAGCAAGTGAGACGACCCCTCCGAGTGTGCGGCCACGAAGTGGGCCGCGAACTCAAGGCAGTGAGGCTGTGGAAATCCGTGGCCGGATCTGTGGTCGAATCCGCAGCCGCGGACGGGCTGACGAAAGCCATACACGCAGGGTTAATTATGTAATTTCCTAAGCGACTAACCTAAACCTTTATGCAGCCAAAACTCGCCCAGAAGTCAGAGATAGCTGGTTTTAGAAGATTTTAGAGGCAAAAATAAGGGGGAGAAGACGGATAATTTCCTAAGAGTTTTCATCTTCTTCTTCATACTTCTATTTTTTTATTATGAATTATTTTAGTGCTTTGTTTTCCATTAGTATGAGTAGCTAAATCTATTATCTAGGGTTGATGGAACCAATTATTGGATGAAGTCTTGACTCTATTTTGTTATAATTGAGCCGTGTTTATTCTATTATTGTTCAATTACGTATTGTATTGTGGTTAATTGAAAGGGCCCTTGATTAATCGTGTCTAGTTACCTTGTGTTGCTTGAGAAAGAACACTTGGTTAGATTGTTCTTGAACAACACCACTTTTGGGTAAGTTAAGAGATTAATTATTTGATCGAGAGATAATTACGGTAGCCCGAAACTCAGAATTCTCATAGAGTATTACGGCGAGATTATAGCTAAAGGGTTAAGGATTAATCCGGCAATTGGAGAAATCAATAGCCCTAGATCCTTTTACCCTTGAATTCAATTTTAGTCTTGATTATTACTAATTTTATTGTCATTTTTCCTTAGCTAAATAAATTCCACTCATTATTCACAAAACTCTTGCATCCAGAAGTTGTCTGAGCTTATCATTAGTATTATTTAAAGTTGTAGTAAATAGGTTAGTTCCCTGTGGGATTCGATTCCGGACTTGAACCGGGTTATATTTGCAGCGACTGCTTAGTCTTTTTTACAAGGCATAGTTGGGCGTGATCAAAGTGCCTCTATTAAATTAAAACCATATTTTTAGTGTCACCCGATCTGCGTTGTGACTACTTATCCTTTTCACAATATTTTGCATAAGCCCGAACTTTCGGGCCAATTGGCCAAATAGGCCATCGAGATCAGTGGGTACGATATTGAGTATTCACCCCGAACGACCATCAAGTCTCAAATTTTATCGGACTTCATGGCCGACTTTATGCCAACCCTCGTACCCGAGGTCGAAAAGGAACTATTAATAAAGTCGGGTGTGGACCCTCTTCACAGACGGTGCTTCAAACGTGAAGGGGTTCGGGTAAAGCATCATTTTGAAGCCACCCACAGTTAATACAATTAGACAAGCTATCAAAACTGCCAAGTTAACTAACAATTAGGCCGAGTACGATGTCATGATTGCAGGTCTCGTGCTAGCTAAAGGTTTGGGAGCATAAGTCATCGAGGCAAAATGTGACTCCTTGCTTGTGGTAAACCAAGTCAATAGAACCTTCGAGGTTCGAGAAGGTCGAATGCATAGATACTTTGACAAACTACATATGACTCTACATTGGTTTAAATAATGGACTCTACAGTATGTGCCTCGAAAACAAAACAAGGAGGCTGATGCCCTTGCAAATTTGGGGTCATCACTCGAAAACGACGAGATCAGCTCGGGGACTGTCGTACAACTTTCAAGGTCAGTAGTCGAACAAGGCCATGCTGAAATCAACTCCACAAGCCTGACCTGGGATTGGAGCAACAAATATATTGAATACCTAAAGAACGGGAAGCTTCCATCAGACCCTAGGGAATCGAGGACTCTACATACGAAGGCCGAACGATTCACATTGGACGAAGATGGAACACTGTATAGAAGGATGTTCGATGGACCATTGGCAATATGTTTAGGACCAGGAGATACTGACTACGTCCTACGATAAATCCATGAGGGCACTTGTGAAAATCATTCTGGTGCCGAATCATTGGTTCACAAAGTCATCAGTGGAAAAAGATACAAAAGAGTTTGTTCGAAAGTGCGACAAATGTAAACGTTATGCACCGATGATTCACCAACCCGGAGAGAGCCTCCACTCAGTCTTATCCCCATGGCCATTCATGAAGTGGGGAATGGATATACGACCCTCTGCCATTGACCCCAGGTAAAGCTAAATTTATTTTGTTTATGACTGACTATTTCTCTAAGTGGGTTGAAGTGCAGACTTTCGAGAAAATTAGAGAGAAAGAAGTCATATCTGGGACCACATTATATGTCGATTCGAGATGCCTACCGAGATCGTATGCGATAATGGAAAGCAGTTCGTCGGTAGCAAAGTGAGAAAATTTCTCGAAGATCACAAAATACAAAGAAACCTGTCGACGCCATATCATCCTAGTGGGAACGGACAGGCCGACTCGACAAACAAAATCCTCATGCAAAATCTAAATAAAAGATTGAACAACGCCAAGGGAAAATAGAGAGAAATATTGCCCGAAGTCCTTTGGGCGTATCGAACAATATCAAAATCCAGTACCGGGGCAACACCGTTTTCTTTAGTACACAGCGTCGAAGCTCTGATCCCGATTGAAGTCGGGGAACCCAGCATCAGGTTTCGATATGCAATGGAAGAGTCAAATCACGAGGCTATGAATACAAGCCTCGAATTTCTAGATGAAAATGGGAAGCCGCCCTCGTTCGAATGGCCGCAAAGAATTAGCGGAACGAAAGGTACTACAATCGAAGAGCCAATCTTCGACACTTCAAAATCGGGGATTTGGTTCTGAGGAAGGTCACCCTCAATACTCGAGACCCAAACAAAGAAAAACTTGGTCCAAACTAGGAGGGACCGTATCAGGTCCTCGACATCGTCGGAAAAGGATCCTACAAACTTGGCACTATGAACGACGAACAATTACCAAAAAATTGGAACATATCACTCCTCAAACGATATTACTGCTAAGGTATGACCTTCTCCATTTTTATTTATATTTTATACTAACCATTTGCAGATGTTTGATCGAAGACATCAGAGGATTCTTCAAGCACAAAGTCCTTAGGTCTGAAAGCACGCATTGCACTCTTTTTTCCTTAGACCGGTTTTTGTCCCAAATGGATTTTTGCGGCGAGATTTTTAATGCGGCAACCATTGTTTGTGCTAACTTAGTGCAATTCGACAGTATCCGATGCTCCTTTTCAATCAACCTCGAATACTAGGGGGCAACACCTTCGGATACTTACAAGGAAAATACTTCGTGTCGATAGGGTCTCGATAGGTAAATATTGTAGAGGACCAAATGGTCAAATGAATCGTGTCCATGTAGATTACTCGAACCCTAATGGAAAAATACATACGCATGTATAATCTATTGAAAGAAGTATTTTTCCTTACCAAATGTTCCATGCTTCAGAAAAATTTATACTTTACAATTTCATACTTATGGTCTATTGTGAAAACTGGCTTAAGGGACGATCACAACCAAAGTTCAAACAATTTACCCGATACTCGGGGACTGTCGTCCAAAACATTGACATGATCGAATTACTAAACCTCGAAATCATAAGACCTTAAAAAGGAAATTCTCGATTTTATAGGCCACAGCCACCCCACTAGGGGACTGATACTTCGAACAAGTTCGAAGTATAACAGGGGAACAATCCCAAAAGGCAAATCCAAAGTTAAAGGCTACGACCAAATTAACACGGTTCAGAGATGTTTGATTCCCGTTATTAAACATGCCTTTGAATATTTTCACAAACCGGTTAAAAAGGCTACCCTAGGCTAAATTTCTAACGGTCTCGATAATATCAACCCTCAAAAACCCTAATGGGTACAAAGTCGTTCGAACTCTCGAACAAATTCTTTATTTTATGCTAAGGCATTACGAAATAAAGGGTCTCGACAATATCGATCCTTGAAAATCCTAACGGGTACGGAAACGTTCGAACTCTCGAGCAAACCCTTTATTTCGTGCTAAGGCACAACAGAATTTAAATGATTAAACAATAAACTTTTCAAGCCGAAAAGGGAGAGAAAGCCATTCTTTTTGCTATGGTCATATCGGCCTAATTCAAGAGCCTAAAGGGCCAGTTTATTTTCGAGAAATCATCCTCACTCAATTAAAACCTAAGGTTCACCCTGCTACGAGTTCGAGCAAGTACTCACTCGATTATAAAAACTACACTAGTTCGAATTTGATTAAATTTCCTAAGCCTCGAACTTATGAACAAAATTTTCATATATATGAGAATATTTACAAGATCCGATCAGGATCCTGTACAAAAGATCAAAAGTGAAAAATCCTAAGGTTCTTGATCTTCTCCGGGGACAGCTTCTTGTCCATCGAGGTCCTCCCCATTCTCGAACCTGCTTTTGCTGCCATCATCATCATCGAAAATGGCCAGCTCTCTATCTTCGGCTTCATGCTCTCTAGCCTTTACTATCTCGTCGATAAGATCGAAACCTCGAGCGTGGATCTCCTCGAGGTTTTCCCTCCGAGATAGACATTTGGCGAGTTCGGTAATCTAATATGCTCCAATTTGAGCAGTCTCAGCTGCCTCTCTCGCTTGGACTTGAGCGGCTTCAGCATCGGCCTAGTAAACTGACACGATCGCATCTGACTCGGCCTATGCTTTTTCAGCTTTAGATTTGGCCTTGGCAAGTTCGGAAGCCAACTGAGCCTTGAGCTCCTCTATTTTCCTTGCTTAAGCCGAGCTCTTCTCCCTCATGCCTCGAAGCTGACTTTCGGCCGATGACAATTTGGATAAAGCAATCTCTTTTTCTGCAGCGAAGCGGTCCAAACCTTCTTTCTACCCCAAGGTCTCCGCCTTCAACATATTGACCTCCTCGCGGAGCTGCTCGATCCTCTCGACCTTCTGCTGCAACTGTGAGATTGAAATATTAGCCATCGTTCCCAAATCGAGCCCATGCGATTTTATGATTTTCATTACCTGCTCGATCAGGTCAGTCTGATCTTGGTGAGCCTTGGCCAACTCGGCTCGGAGGTCCTTGGTCTCCTCTTCTTTTTGCTTGCAGAGAAGTTTAAGGGAATTACTCTCCTCCGTGAGCCCTCGGAGGTCGGCCTCACACCGACTCAGCTCAACTCGATACCGAGAAAATGCTTCCCGGTGAAGCGCCGAGGCCAACCCAGAAAGAAGAAAAGAAGTTATACAGGAAGAGAAAAATAAACATAAGTGTAACACCAACAAGGGGAGTTAAGGCTTACTCGATTCAGAGCTTGCTGCACTTCGTTGAAAAGGCTCTATGCCTCGCCCGAGTCCTTCCTCGAGACCTCCAAATCACTCAGACCGGTAAAGTAATCACGGAAGGTGTCTTCCCTTCTGTGGGCTCCTTCGATGGAGAGGGTATTCAAGGCTCGATCCTCTTGAATCATCTTCTCAGAAAATAAGGGGAGCAGCGGGGAGCCTCCAATTTCTATTGCCCCAAGTGAATCACTTGAGGCGTTCTCCTCATATCGAGGGGACACGACAGACGTACCCACCGTTGGCTCAGTGTAGTGGGAGGCATCTACGATCCTCGATGACTCGGGGTCTTCGCCCAAGTCTCTTCCTAAGACCCACTCATCTCGAGACAGAGTCTCTGCAGCTTTCACCGATTCAGTGGCCTTTGGGGCCTCGGTGCTCATTCCTACTCGGGCCACCAGCCCGAAAGTCGTCTTCTTCTACTTCTTCATCTTCCTCCCTTAGACACCGAATAGACTCTTCGGTTAGGAGGATGATGTTCTTTCTCGGCTTACGAGCCTTATTCTTCTTAGGTTCTGGATCCTCGGAGGGTGAAGATGTTTTCCTCTTTTTGTCCTTCGCCGATTTCGGTGCCAGGATCGAAGTATCCCCCTCACCAGATAGGGGCCTCATAATAGTATCTTTGCCAAGGCCTGTATAAAAGGAAATTAAGTAAGAAATTCTTTGATAAAATCATTAAAGATGTGGAAAAGGGACTTACCATGAGTTTTGGCTTCCCATCGTCCCTTTGATAAGTCACGCCATGAACGCTAGGCATATGTAGAGGTCGAGGCCAGGTCCCGAACCCAGCTCTTGAGGTTTGGGATTGCACCGGGCATCCAAGCGACCGTTACATCACGGAAAAATATATCAATGAGAAGAAGCAAAGGAGCAAAACAATTAATAGGAACTAACAAGGGGATTGTACTTACGCTTTATATTCTATTTCTCGAAAAATGGCATCTTCTCGGCTTGGATTAGGTCGGAAGTCCTTACTCGAATGAACCGACCCATCCAGCCTCGGTCCTTGTCCTCGTCTATGCTCGAGAACAACACTTTGGTAGCCCGATGTTGGAGTTTTATTAACCCTCCTCGATAGAGGCGAGGACTGTATAACCTGATGAGGTGGTCAAGGGTGAAAGTTATCCCCTCGACTTTGCTCGCGAAGAATCGGAGCAGAATCACAATTCGCCAAAAAGAAGGATGGATTTCGCCTAGGGTTATTTGATACTGATAGCAAAAATCAACGATGACGGGGTCGAGGGGGCCCAGCATGAAAGGATAAGTGTAAACACTTAGAAACCCTTCCACATGGGTGGTGATGTCCTCTTCGGGGGTCGGGATCACCACCTTTTTGCCCTCCCAGTTGCAATCTTTCTTTACCTACTTAAGGTATCCCTCAGTTATCGAGCATATATACATCGATACTGGCTCGTATCGACCGGGAACCGACGAGGCTTTATCGGT
>AWOL01S0027790.1:2433-13895 GCA_000715115.1 Nicotiana otophora | reverse complement strand
TACCATCAGGCTGCACGGACAACTCACGTGCCAACAGGATAAATCACACACAGAAGGCAAGTACATGGGAGTACATGTAAATGGTCAATAATNGATCTAAATAGCTCGATTTCATTCCATAATATCTATATAGCTTGGAATCACTCCTACTAGGCATACAACAAGCAGTTAGTGCAAAACACTAGCGATGAAAGATCCAACTCAATTGAAGTGCATTAAATTAGAGTGGGATAAGCGACTAAAATATGGGATAATAGCCTACCATCAGGCTGCACGGACAACTCACGTGCCAACAGGATAAATCACACACAGAAGGCAAGTACATGGGAGTACATGTAAATGGTCAATAATATCAGGATTCATCTTCTTAAACCGATATTGGTGATTTATTTACGTGTATGGTTGTACAAGTGTTCTACCACAATTAAAGTAAACAAGTAAGAATAGAAACAATGAATGGCACATAAGCAACGATCACCACAAAATGTACATGTTCTAACTCACATAGGGTATGCACACCACTACACAAATAACAACAATAACAATGCCCTCAGGCCATCACAAGTAATCACAAATTATTCCCCGACATAGCCCACCTTGTCTCGCCACGTGCGCAATAATAAATTAAATGCCCACACTGTCTCACCGCAAGCACATAATAATATTCTCACCTTGTCTCACAACATGCGCAAACCCACATATATAGCCTGCCTTGTCACGCCGCATGTGCAAATATCAATAGTAAGAATAGCACGGACAACTCATGTGCAAATACCCCGACAATCCTCTCAACAATACCACGTGGGCCAAAACATAACAACAAAATAAAATAACTTTACAACATGGGCACATATGCCACAACATTTCCTCAAAAAAGTTTCAATACCACAACCACGCATAGCCCTCCGCTCATCAATAATCGGTACAACAACAACTAAAACAATAACACGGGAATACGGCAAGTAAATCGACTCAAGAATTTTAGAACACAAAGAAACGGACAAATGAGCTCACAATGAAAGAGACAACAGAGAATAATGGTTTCAACAAGAATAGCTTAACAAGGGGAGAGATAGCGTGCAACAATGATTTCCACATAACTACAACGCAACGGTAAAAGAGATAGCATGAACCAATGATTCTAAAAAATGATAAGTCAATAATGAAAGGAATAACAAAACCTCAATTGCGGTTGAGCAATTACGGAAAAGATACTAATAAATTCAATTAAGGATAAGCAATTACGGAAAGAATAATAATAACTTCAATTTAGGATAAACAATTACGGAAAATATAATAATAGCTTTAATTAAGGATAAGAAAGTACAGAAAAGAAATCATGGCAATAAAGAGGCAATTTCTTCAATAAAGGCACATAGCGTTTAATTGACAACAAGGGTAAAAGATGAATCAATTAATTCCAAATAAAATGCGTAAATGGGGGATTTAGTATGCTAAAACAACTTCACAACTAATGAACATAAGAACCTAAGAGCACTAAAGGTTCAAATTTCCACAAATAAGCCCGAGTACATACTCGTCAACTCGCGTACACGGCCTTCACATGACACAGTTAGCACAAATGACTCAAATCCTAAGGGGTTGTTTCCCCCACACAATGTTAGGCAAGATACTTGCCTCAAAGAAGCTAGACCGTTATTCTAAGATATCTTTCTCGAGTGGAACAACCTCTGGACGGCTCAAATCTAGCCAAAAACTTCAAATCATAAACAAAACTCATAGGCAACGATTCCCGATAATAAAGCTTCAATTTGTAAAAAAAACTAAAAAGTCAACCCAAAAATCAACCCCGGGCCCACACCTCAGAACCCGACAAAATTCATAAAATCCGAACACGCATTCAATTATGAGTCCAACCATACTAATTTCATCCAATTTCGACTCTGAATCGATGTTCAAAACCCAATTATTCTCTTCAAAAAATGTTTTTGATAAAAACTCCCAATTCTCCAATCAAAACAAGATTAATTCAAAAATGAACTTCTGTAATCATATTAAAATACGAAACTTATAGTTTTATAATGACCCCCATGAAAAGACGAGAAGAACTCCACAAAGATCACCTCAATCGGAGCTGTAATTTTTGCATTTGCGGATAATATTTTGCACCTACGGGGTCGCAGATGCGGACCCAGTTTCGCATCTGCGAAGTACCAGCACCGACTCTCTTCTCAGCACCAGCATAACTCGCTCATTCGATGTCCAAATTCAATAATTGTTTTGCTATGTCTCCCTAATTACCATATAGATCTAATGCTTCACTTAAAACAGCAATTGGAGGTCATTTTCTTAATGTGGTAGCATTTATGGTTGAAGAGACGATGTCGCAACATAAAAAACGAGCACAACATAACCCAAACCTATCCGAAACTCACCCGAGCCCCTCGAGACCCCGTCCGAACATACCAATAAGTCCCAACACATAACGCGGACCTGCTCGAGGCCTCAAATCACATCAAACAATATCAGAAATACAAATCGCACCTCAAATCTAACTTAATAAACATATGAACTTTCAACTTCTACAACTCGCGCCGAAACATATCAAATCAACCAGGAATGACATCAAATTTTGCATCCAAGTCTCAAATGACGTAACGGAGCTAATCCAACTCTATGAATAGCAATCCGAGCCCCATATCAATAAAGTCAACTCTCGGTCAAAAAATACATAGACAACCCATTAAACTTGGCCCAAATTTTCATTTTGGCAATCTAACTCAATTTTGTTCCATTTAGGCCCTCCAACCCCATTTCTTATGTTTCACTTTAACTCAAAAGCTGACTAGATTTAGAGTGTGAGTTGCCTCACCTTGTAGGCATGTGAGAGAGATTTTATTGGGCAGATTTCCTTCTCCAACTCATTGAACTTGGCTCCAATTTATATTTTGGCACTCTATCTCAACCTTGTTCCATTTTGGAGCTCCAACTCTATTTCTTATGTTTCATTTTAACACGAAAGTTGACTAGTCACATAGTGTGAATTGGCTCACATGGTAAGCGCATGAGGCAGATTGTTTATTTCAAAATGCATTCTCCAACAGTAATAAAATAACTGTTGGCCCCCTTTTTAATCTCCCAACTTCCTTCCCCCATTTTTCATCTTCATTATTTCCTTCCCCATTTACTGTTTATAGCAAAACCGACCTATTTCAGTCGGTTTCTTAAAGAATAAATTTTGCGGGACACTAAAAGAGTTTCCTGCATTTTTGCGCCAAAACAAACGAACAGGTTTCATAAAAGAAATTAAAAAATAAAATATTTTGAAATAAATGTTATATTTTGTGAAACGTGTGTGCATGCATATCCTGCAATACCCACAAATTTAATAAACTTTCGAACCGCTAAACTTTCGAAACCGCGAACTTTCAAACCCGTATTAGAACAAGGTTGAGATAGAGTGCCAAAATAAAGCATAAGAAATAGAGTTAGACGGCCAAAATGGAACAAGGTTGAGATAGAATGCCAAAATGAAAAATGGAGCCAAGTTCAATGGGTTGTCTATGTATTTGGCCAACCAAGTATGCATACGCGCTGCATTTTTACGTCGGATAAAAGTTTTTGTGTTAAAATGAAACATAACAAATGAGGTTGGAGGGCCAAAATGGAACAAGATTGAGTTAGAGTGCCAAAATAAAAAATTGGGCCAAGTTTCATGGGTTGTCTATGTATTTGGCCAACCTCTTCAAATTATACTACGGCCCTCCAAATCCAAATCCGAACGCACGCCTATGTCCAAAATCACCATATGAAGCTATTGGAATCATCAAAATGCCATTTTAGAGTCATCTATACAAAAGTCAAACTCCGGTCAACTCTTACCATATAAACTTCTAAAACAAGAATCCTTCTTCCAAATTGATCCCGAATCATCTGAAATCCGAACTCCACCAGACACACTAGTCATAATACATAATACGAAGCTGCTTGAGACCTTAAGCCGGCGAACGGGACACTAATACTCAAATTGACCGATCGGGTCGTTACCTTTTCCCCCTTCTTAAACAAACGTTCGTCCTCGACCGTGCCAAGAATCGTTCCGAAGTCATCAATCACTGAGTGAACAAACCATACATACACCCGCGGGTGACCCCACATCACCCGAAATCCACATAAGCCCGATAACACCACCTCAACTGAAGGTTTTTCCTTCCACCAATACCAATAGGCCTTAGAACCAAATTTGTCACCATCCGGTTATTTCGAAAAGACCTGATTCCTACATCAACACATGGTATCAGCTTCAACTAGCTGTAATAACCTATGTATACACTCACCAGATACAAACACATGACCTAACACACTACACATATGTCCATAAACAACATTTCTAATTACAATAGCCATCCATACTCAAACCCAGCACTGACAATTAACCTCATGTCAGCCAGAACCCTATTCCAAACCTCCATAACATCGACAAGGATGCAACAAGCATGAAGATGCCATGATTGTCACTCAAATAAACAAGTCCCACCCAGCACCACTTGGGCACACACCTCGCAAGATAAACCCCAATAAGCATAGCATGAATATGACTGAATATGACTGATAGGTGCGAGAGAGTCATGCCCTTATGAGTAACACCATACTTGCTAAGTAAAGTGTCAAAAGCTTTGTTGCAAAAGTGTGACCCCCATTTCTTATGATTGCATGTGAAGTACTAAATCTTGTGAAAATATTCTTCTTCAAGAAAACCACTACACTTCTTGCCTCATTATTGGGTAAAGAGACAGCCTCAACCTATTTGGACACACAATCCACCATGACCAAGATGTAGGTATTTTCACAAGATCTCACAAAAGGGCCCATGATGTCAATGCCCCAAACATCGAAAATATCAATCTCAAAAATGGTTGTGAGAGGCATTTCATTTTTCCTTGAGATTCCACCAGCCCGTTGACATTTATCACATCTTTTCACCAACTCACTAGCATCCTTGTAAAGAGCAGCCCAATAGAAACCACAACTAAGCACTTTGGCCGCTGTCCTTGCTCCACAATGATGACCACCATATGGAAAAGAGTGACAAGCCCCAACAATATCACCTTGCTCCTCTTCCGGTACACACCTCCTAGTTATCCCATCCGTACAAATTCGAAGAATATATGGTTCATCTTAATAATAATCTTGACAATACCTTTTGAGCTTCTTCCTTTGGCTTGAAGAGAACTCATCCGAAATGATTCCACTCACAAGAAAATTTGCCAAGTCCTCTAACCATGGCACATATTTCATTGCAATTGCCAAAGGTTGCTCTTCGGGGAAGGAAATATTTATTTCAAGTCCATCATGTGGCCTCCCCTCCTCTTCCAAACGAGACAAGTGGTCCGCTACTTCGTTGTCACTACCTTTCCTATCTTGGACGTCAACATCAATATTTTTCCACAAGAGTACCCATCCCTTAAACCGAGCTTTGGAGTCCTTTTTGCTCATAAGATAATGAAGCGTCGCATGGTCCGTGTGGACAATAACTTTTGTACTCATCAAGTATGGGCAGAACTTCTCAATTTCAAATACAATAACGATATAGTTTACATGGGCACTATTCATGGTCTTACTAGCATAGTAGACCAAATAGAAAATCTTGTTGATACGTTTCCCCAAATCAGCCCTCACCACTACATCACTTGTATCACACATGAATTCAAAAGGCACACTCCAATTTTGAGCGATGATGATGGGAGCAGTTGTAAACTTGAACTTTAACAATTCAAAAGCTCTCACGCAATCATAATTGAAATTGAACTTGGAATCTTTATAAAGGAGCTTGCATAATAGGTTCACCACTTTATAGAAATCATTGATAAAGCGCCAGTGAAAACCCGCATGGCCTAGAAAACTCCGCACACCCTTCACCGATGTTGGGGGTGGAAGATTAAACATCACCTGAATCTTTGCCTTGTCAACTTCACTTCCATTCCTTGAGATTTTATGGCCAAGGAGAACACCTTCCTCAACCATGAGGATGATAATCATGAGTACCAAGTTGGTTTTGTCACATCTACCATACATTTTGTCCAAATTTTCCACACAATCATCAAAAGAATCCCCAACTACCGAGAAGTCATCTATGAAAACTTCAAGGTAGTCCTCCACCATGTCCGTGCAAATAGCCATCATACACCGTTGAAAACTCACCAGTGCATTGCACAAACCAAATGGCATCCTCATTAAAGCAAAACTACCACATGGACATGTAAATGTAGTTTTCTTTTGATCTTCCAGAGCAATGAAAATTTGGTTATAGCCTGAGTACCCATCAAGAAAGCAGTATAAAGCACGACCATCCAATCTATCGAGCATTTGATCTAAGAAAGGAAGTGCAAAGTTATCCTTCCTTGTTACTTTGTTGAGCTTGCTATTATACATACACACCTTCCATCCGGTCACCATTCTTATAGGCATAAATTCATTCTTATCATTGGTGACCACCGTCATGCCCTCTTCTTTGGGACACATCGAACCGGAGAGGTCCATGAACTATTGGAGATAGGGTAGAAAGCCCCGGCATCCAACCACATGATAATCTCTTTCTTGACAACTTCTTGCATAGCCTCATTGAGCCTTCTTTGATGTACAATGGATGGTTTAGCGCAATCCTCCAACTTGGTCTTATGCATGCAAAAGGTGGGGCTTATACCCCAAATATCCACCAAGATCCACCCAATAGACTTTTTCCTCTTTTGTAACACTGCCAATATGGAATCTACCTACACGTTAGTCAAACAAGAGGAAAGAATAACCGGTAGAACAACGGTAAAGAAATTCATAACAAAGCTGTGGAGGCAATGGCTTCAACTCCAAGGTAGGTGGCTCTTCAATAGAAGGCTTTGTAGGAAGAGTCTTCCTATTTTCAAGATCCAAAAACAATTTTTGGGGTGCATAGTTGTACGACACTATTCCCTTTAAAGAGTTCACACATTCCATGAAACCATCCATCTCGTCATCATCAAAGTTGAGCAAGACATCCTCCAACATATCACCAACATTGATAGTATCACTTGTATCATCATCAATAACATCAGTCACCAGATCCACAAGAGAACACACCNATTTTCAAGATCCAAAGACAATTTCCGGGGTGCATAGTTGTACGACACTATTCCCTTTAAAGAGTTCACACATTCCATGAAACCATCCATCTCGTCATCATCAAAGTTGAGCAAGACATCCTCCAACATATCACCAACATTGATAGTATCACTTGTATCATCATCAATAACATCAGTCACCAGATCCACAAGAGAACACACCTCAATGCTATTTGGTTGCCTCATGCACTTACACAAATGGAATACCCCTTTTCATTACTAACCCGGAAAGTGAGTTCTCCGGCTTCAACAACACAAAGAGCCTTACCCGTAGCAAGGAAAGGTCTTCCAAGATTAATTGTCACCACATAATCACATTCAAAATCTTGAATGACAATGTCCGCCAGAAGAATGATTTTATCAACCCAGACCAAAACATCTTCAATCATACCCAACGGACTTTTCATGCTACAATCGGCCATTTGCAATCTCATAGAAGTGGGTATTGGTTGTCCAATCCACAAAGTCTTGAAAACTGAATAGGGCATCAAATTTGTACTTGCCCCAAGATCACAAAGCGCTTTACCNGCCAGAAGAATGAATTTATCATCCCAGACCAAAACATCTTCAAACACACCCAACGGCCTTTTCATGCTACGATCAGCCATTTGCAATCTCATAGAAGTGGGTATTGGTTGTCCAATCCACAAAGTCTTGAAAACTGAATAGGGCATCAAATTTGTACTTGCCCCAAGATCACAAAGCGATTTACAAAACTCGACACTTCCAATTTTACAATGAATCGTGAAAGCACCGGGATCCTCCAACTTAGGAGCCATTGAATGAACAATCGCTATCACTTGATGAGTGACTTTGATAGTCACAAAATGCATCGACCGCTTATTTGTCACAACATATTTCATAAACTTTACATAACTGGGCATTTGTTCCAAACCTTCTACCAATGATACATTGACTGAAAGACTCTTCATCATTTGAATGAACTTCTTGAATTAATTCTCGCCATTTTAATTGGCATTTCTTTGATGGTATGGAGGTGGAGTATTAGGCAATGGTGCCCTTGACTTTTGCACTACTAGCTCCAGTATGTCAGTGATGTATTCCCTAGACAGGTTCACCTCCTCTTGAGTCTCTTCCACACTATCATTTATATCAAACCGAACTTCCTTATTTGGTTGAGCAACATTGTTCGGGATCTATTCTTCTTGCATTAAATAATCAACATCAGCAAGTCGCCTTCCACTTGAGGTGGGTGCATTCCTGCCTCTTCCACTTCTTGTGAAAATGGCCATAGCATGCCCCATATTATTTCCCCCCTTTGGGTTTACCACCGTGTCACTTGTTAGTGCACCCTTAAGACAAGAATTTAGAGCTTCGGAGATTTTCCCCATTGAACTTCTAGATTGCGGATTTATGTGTTGTGTGATGCAAGCTGGGCATCCGAATGGGCATTCTTTTGGTTGGTTACTCAGTTGTTGATACATTGGGGGCCTTTGTAAACCCATCCCCGTCGGCCTTAATTGTTACCCCAACCACGTTGGTTGTTGCCTTCCCAATTTCCTTGGTTGTTTCCACTAAAGTTTCCTCGATTGTTGTTGTTATACCAATTACCTTGATAGTTAGAACTCCAATTGCCATGATTGTTTTGATTTCTCCATTGTTGTTGGTTTGGGCCTTGGAAGTTGTTTCATTGCCCTTGAAAATTGTTGACATATTGCACTTCCTCTCTTGCTCATTATAAGAATCATCTTGAACAAAACCTCCATCACCTTGCATATAGTTCTCCACTCGGGTTTTCATTTGTGGACCGTTAGTACTCTTTTTATTCACCATAACATTCACTCTATCCATTGCATGAACTTTCTTAGGGGCTTGCACTTAATTTAGTTAAGCCTTTGCTAGTTGATTCATGGTAGTGGTTATTTTGGAAATGGCTTGCCCATGGTCGTGCAATTATCTGTGGAGGTGAATCATATTCGGATCACCTTGTGGGACATTGGCACGGGATTGCCAAGCCGATGACGTCTTCACTATCTTATCTAGAATGTCACAGGCCTCCACATAAGGTTGTGTCATAATGTTCCCGATGGCTAGTTGATTCACTACACATGTTTTGGTTGTGTTAATCCTACGATAAAAGGTTTGTTGCAACATGTTTTCTGTCATATCTTTTGTTTCCCCTTAAAATCGGATAACAATTAAACTTATAGGTGGTTTTAAGGATATGTGATTTCACTTGCTATAACTTGATAAATGTCAGAATTAATGCTAGAGATTAATTGTAAAATAAATCTAACCAATGTGATAAACAACCACGTCCCTCGAGCTAGACCACCCTCGAATCAGCTAAATATGCTATTAACAAGTATGGACTTTAACAACAAACCTTGCAAGAGAAAATATGATATATTTCCTTGTTATGCGTGAATGTATGATCATTACAAAATGATTAAGACCCTCTTTATATAGCAAAGGAATCCTATTTATGGCATAATTCTAGTTACATAAGTAAATCCCAAGATAGGCTAAATATCCAATCCTAACTTGATACATTCCGCGATTCTCGCCACGATCCTTGCCCGATCACAGATATCTCAGCTTTCTATTATTCAGCGTAGAAGGACTCCTTTGATCTTGTTCGGTCTCTTTCTCGCTTCGGTCTCGATCATGATTGACCTCGATCTTGATCAGCCATTGATTCACGAGCTTACCAATCCATCTCCGCACCATGTTCTGATATAACTGGGGCCGGGCCTTGATCTTCTGTCCCGATTTTGGTTAGTCGTATGTAAGTAGGCAAGCCCAATTTTGACCATATATAGATAGTCCCCTCATTTTTTGGAGTGCAATGACAAGAAACGAATTGAATTTTCGAATCTACCCTCGATTTATCATGTTGTAATCATTGTGAGGTAAGCGGCAGGGGTGACCAAAACATCCTATAGGTTCAGTTTCCTAGGCATGTATGGTGCGTCAGTTGCCAGCTGGCCACTAGCAACTTTGAACCGTCACCGTGGATCCCATAGATAGGCCTCTTTTCCACTCCTTCAAACTTTACTTTCCATTTCTCGTGCTCTAATCTTCAAAGCTCCTTGCATTCTTCAAATTTCTCATCTGCAAATCTTCAAGTTTTATTGCTAACCTCTTTTTAAAACACCAAATATCCTAATCCTTGTTCTTCCTTGTTCACAAAAATGGCTAAGACCTCTAAAACTGTCCCTCATAAGGAAACCGCTTCTCTATCAAAGTCCGTCGGTGCCGTGGCCGCAGTAGAACGTGCCCTTGAGGACTTTGTTCCGACAAAGTGTGCAACTGCTGCTGATTTCAAGGTGGATAACACACCCCCGTCTCCGGGTCGATGTGAACCGATGTCGAGGTACGTGTGTACGATTACGGAAGGTCTCATTAAGAAGGTGAAGGAGGAGTGCAACTGGGTAGGAAATGATATAGTAATTCCTGCCCCCGAGAAATCCATTACAAGTCTCCTGGAGTGGTATCTAAGTCTCTATACTTACCCCTTCATGATGGCTCCATTAGATCCCATCATCGTCGCCTTCTGCAAGAGGTATGATGTCACTCTAGGCCAAATCCATCCATCATTCTGGAGGATCATAATCCTTTTTCGATTCTTTGTAAGCAAGATCAAGGGGCATCCTTTTACCCTCGATCACCTCATGCACCTCTACGGTCCTCGGCTTTAATGTGGAGGCATGATCAATCTTCACCTCCGAGCCACCAAACCCCTGTTCTCGAGCATAGATGAGACCCGAGACCGAGGTTGGATGGACAGATTTGTCCGAATAAAGACTTCACATCTAATCCTTGCCGAAGACATGTCGTTCCCCGAAAAGTGGAACATGAAATGTAAGTACATTTTTGCCTTTGAATATTCATTTCGCTGTTTTGCTTCTTGCCTTCTATTACACCCCATGTTTTCGTACACGGAAGTACGCCACAATTAAATTGATATATTTTCGGAAATGAGATGTTACATTTTGTATTTTCGTATGTTAAAGTTTTGTCGTAAGGTAATCGACGTAAGTTCGGGAATGAGATTATTGTGAGATTATAAGCATTATGCTATTTCAAACAAGTGAAAAGTAAATTTGTGAAGGTGAGAGGGTAAGCAAATCAATGAAAATGAATTTCGTCGCAATTTGACATCTTGGGATAAAATACGGCCCTAGCTAAAATACCTGGTATTTATGGACTAGTACCATACAAGGTAGTACATGGACATGATAGTAAGGTGTATAAGGTATGTTATAAGTGAGTAGTATTTTGAGTAAGTTTAGATAATTCTTAATTATGTGGGTAATTGGTTAATTATTGAGTAATGGGATATTACCTAATTAATTAGGGATATATTGGACAAGTATTAAAGAG
>AWOL01S0027784.1:116370-140200 GCA_000715115.1 Nicotiana otophora | reverse complement strand
ATATATAAATAATATATATATATATATATATATATATACACGGGTTGGAACACCCCGGGGCTGGACTGGCCATAAACTGTACCAAGTGACCGAATAATTGGTGACCAGTATCTATAAGAGGTCTTGCTACTGAGATGTAATATTCCTTATATCCTGCAGTATTGATCTATTTCATTTGTACTGAGTTTATCTGTTGAACTTGAAAGTATGCCTACATTTCTATACCATTATTTTTACTGGACTGTACCTGCGGAGCTCATCATTTCTTTCAGCCCAGAGGTTACTCTTGTTACTTATTGAGTTAGTTGTACTCATACTACACTCTGCACCTCGTGTGCAGACCCAGGTGCTTTCGGACACGGAGATTGTTAGATTTCAGAGTACCATCAGTTGGACACTATCAAGGTAGTTGCTTGGCGTCCGCTGACCTTCTCTCTCTTTTCTTCAGTTATTGTACTGTTCTATACTTTCAGGCAGTGGTTTTTATCAATGAAACATTGTATTCACATTAAATACTCATGTACTCAGTGACACCGGGCTTTGAGAGTGATATATTTGAAATTTTGAGATTTCTTCCGCTGCATTTAATTATTTTATTTTCAAATTTAAAAGAAATGGTGGTTTATTGGGATTTTTGGCTTGCCTAGTATTGAGGTACGCGCCATCACGACATGTGAGATTTTGGGTTGTGACAAGTTTGTATTAGAGCTCTAGGTAACATAGGTCTCACGAGTCATGAGCAGGTTTAGTAGAGTCTTGCGGATCGGTACCGAGACGTCTGTACTTATCTTCAAGAGGCTGCTGAAACCTTAGGAAAAATTTCACTTTCTTGTATTCTATCATGCAGAATTGATTCAGCTTGAAACATAACTCTTTGAATTCCTTCCACGCATTCGTTTGCACACATGAGCGCTCGATATCAGTTGTGCATCGCCGGCTTGTGATTTTATGAACGAGGTTCAAGATGTGTATTCTGTGTTTTGGTGATGGGCTAGTCTGGAGGACTTGAGGCCAGGTTTAGACCGCAGATTAGGTTCGGTATCTTCGGTTGTAACCTGTACATTTGGATTCATATGTCCGGTAATGTCCCTAAAAGTGGAATTTATGGCTCGATGAACGGTGAAATGGCTTTGTAATGAGTATGATGTAACTGCGGGATGTGTTAAGATGATTTGAATGTGACGAGAAGTGTTTCCTTGAAATATAAAGGAAGACCATTGGGTGCTTTATTTTCGTTTTGATGTGACGTACAATCTCGAGTGTGAATGTTTTGAAAGATCTTTCACGTTGTTAAATTTTGGGGCAAATTAAATTCTCGTGTCTGGAAAATGAGTTTGGACTCAGACAGATTAAGTGATTTCATAGTAATTATGGCTGCGAAAGGGTATAACAAGATGTCAATTTGAGACTAAGCAGGTGGGTTATCTCATGCAGAGTAATTTATGTTGCTGTGTTTCTTATGATGTGAATAGAGAGTTTCTTTTCCGCCAGCGGGTGCATGTATTGAGACTCGAATTTGAATCTGGTTGAGAAAGTTGACTTGAGTGTTAAGAGAATGAATGCGAGATTAGCGGATGATTGAGGTATTTTATGGTTGGTGGGTCTTGAGCTTGAGAAGAATTTTCGTTGAACTGACTATGGTATTAAGGCAGTAATAAAGTATGGGTATTGTGAGTTATCAAGTATTTTAATCTATGTCTTTGAGCCAAGTGGTGGAGCCTGCTATTGACAACTGAATTCATGGTTATGTGTTAGATGTTTTTTTTGTTTGTTTTGGTCTGAAGTATACTTGGGAATCAGTGATGACTTACAGAGGTGGAGTTTGAGAATGACTCGAGTAAGAAACTTTCTGGATACAGGTTATATTGCGCTTTATGAGTACATGAAAATCGTGGGATGAGTGAGTTGTTATTTGTGAATGATGTAGTGCGCACGGAGTATGAATTTGATAGGTGGTATTAAAGTAGAGTTATTTCCTTGAGTGTTATTTTGCTAATGGGGCACATGTCTTTTGGCCCATTTGGGCAGTGTTATGTGGATTTGAACAAAGGGGGTGACTCTTGAGAAAGTTCTAATGGATTCGAGATTAATATGTAGCAATTCAGAATTTTTGGCGGATTTGTTTATGGCTAAAATTTGAGATTTAAGTTGGATCGTGTCGAGACTTGTGGCATTTTTGTATATCATTATGGATTTTATATTTCGGTATCAGGAAGGTAAATGAAATGGCCTTACACTTAAATAAGGTATTTTCAGAGTGAGTGTTTTGGTTGTGGTATTTATAGGGTTAATTATGATGTGGTGAGACTCCACAGATGTTTTTGTGGCAATATTCTTGGGTTTTGGTGACCTACGTGGTTTGGTCGAGTTAGAGGAATTTAGTTCTGATAGCTTGGTTATGTGCAAATGGATTNATAGGGTTAATTATAATGTGGTGAGACTCCACAGATGTTTTTGTGGCAATATTCTTGGGTTTTGGTGACCTACGTGGTTTGGTCGAGTTAGAGGAATTTAGTTCTGATAGCTTGGTTATGTGCAAATGGATTTCAAATTGTTCTTAATGGTTTCTACCATGGGTTGAACCAGATTTATTCTACCAGTATAGGGAACGTGTTGTGTATTATGAATTCCTCCTGGAAGGAAGAAAGATGAAGGTTACTGAATAACCGAGTATGTAATTTGCTGGTTACCCATAGTTGCTAATGAGATTCCCGTGCTTGTCACATGATGGCATGATAAATACGGTGTGTGGCGCGGGATTAAGATTTACATGTACAAGGTGGCAGTTTATTCTTGAAAGGAAGATCATGAATTTTAGACAGAATGGTCAATTTCAGATAATTAGATGAATGTTATAACTGCTCGGTAATGGTAATCCCTGAAAAAGGTGCGCATTTCAAAAGGCGCATTGTGTTTTGACTTACGGATGTTCATTGGTTGCAGTACATACCTGGTTGATAAACTGTTGATATTCAAATTATTGCTATATGGCACGGAGGAATTATGGGAATATTCCTAGTGGGATGATCGTGCATGAAGGATGTGATAGCCATGCGAGTGTTGGAGTTGTGATCAGTTACGATGGTTAATGTGTACTTATTTGATTGCTCCCGTATGTTATGCTTGAATTGAAGGCCTGTGACCATGCCAGGCGGATTATGTTATTGGCAAGTGAGTTGTCCGTGCGGATCCATATACTGATATTAATGGCACGGGAGTTGTCCGTGCGGGTCCAGATATTTATACTATAGCACGTGAGTTGTCCGTGCGAGTGATGTTAATATGAGCTCTAGAAGAGATTGTTATTGTTATTCAATTTGTGTGTCTTGGTTCTACTATATATAATGAGCTTATAGCATCACAGTTGTGGCTCTGAGTTATATTGGTGCGTCATGTCTATGGAACATTTGTGTTTAGTAATATAAGGTCATTAGATCTAGAATGGGTACTATCAGGTTTGATTTCGGTATATTCGGGAGTATAATATTGAAAGTCGGCTCAAAAAGTGATTATGGTTCTGGTTGGGGCGAGAGAGCTCGGTGACTTGTTGGTCTGGTAAGTGGTCATGAAATTTCGCGTGTTTCTTTTATTATCAACAGTTTACGAAGATTTTGGGATGAGGTTTGGTTCGATATGGGTTTAATTCTAGTATGTGGTTGGTTTTGGAGTAGTCATTGTGATCAGGAATGGTGCTACGAGCATGCGAGTTGTGTAATATGTTAGTTTATTATATTCGTGGTTATGGTTATGGCTTGATACAACTTGTTCAAACTCATACAGTGTGTAAATGTAAGAGTTGTGTCTTGAAAGAATTTATAAAGGTTGAAAATTAATTTCCAAGGTTTATGGGCCAAAGTTAAATCTATGATTTCAGTGGTTTTGTGTTGTCAAGCCTATATGGAATAGGGTGACGGGGGTTCACCCCCGGATACGTGTGTGGTAAGATGGAACAGTTATTTGATGGCTTGGAAACAACTTTTGGCACGTTCGAGCATTTAAGTGGGGGAGATTGTAACGACATGAACAGTCGTTTTGAGCATTTACGCTCCTTTTGATTATTTGAAGTCTCGAATAACTTCCTACGAGTTATTATGATTTGTGTGAATTGTCGGTTTTGGTTTTAAGGTATTTCAGAGTTAGCTTGGAAGAATAAATTTCATGTTGGAAGCTTAAGTTGAAATAGTTGACCGGATGGTGACTTATGTGTGAACGACCCCGGAATATAGTTTTGATGATTCCAATAGCTCCGTATTGTGATTTTGGACTTAGGAGCGTGTCCAAAAAATTATTTGGAGGTCCGTAATGGAATTAGGCTTGAAATGCTGAAAGTTGAATTTTTGGGATGTTTGAACAGGGGGTTGACTTTTTGATATCGAGGTCGAAATCCAATTCTGGTGATTTCAATAGCTTCATAATGTCATTTATGACTTGTGTGCAAAATGTGAAGTCATTTTGGATTGATTCGGTGTATTTCGGCACAAGATATAGAATTTGAAAGTTCAAAGTTCATTAGGCTTGAATTGAGGTGCGATTCGTGGTTTTAGCATTGTTTGATGTGATTCGAGGCTTCGACTAAGTTCGTATGATGTTTTAGGACATGTTGGTACATTTGATTGAGGTCCCGAGGGACTCGAGTGAGTTTTGGGGTGGTTTCGGACCATTTCTAGGCCATTCTTAGTTGCGGGTGTTTGGCCACAGAGGTATGCATCGCGATCGTGGACAATTGGTCGCGATTGCGAAGAGCAATTTTGCTGTTTGGGCACTGTGAATCGCGATCGCGGAAGCCTTTTTACGATCGCATAGAACAAACTTCTGTTGCATTGACCCGCATTTGGAAGCTTATATCTCGCAATCTATAAGGAATTTGGAGATGATCCAAAATTGAAAGTTATGTCTAGTTTTTATAAAGGTAAACTATTTGTCATTTGGAGTTGTGTACAAAAGGTTATGATGGATACACTCTAGGCTATCTGGGAAGAGTTTGGAAATTCTCTGTTGCATAGGGCTGCCTTTGGAAGCTTATATCTCGCAATATATAAGGAATTGGAATATGAGCAACAACTTACAGTTATAGCCCTTGGTGTCTCAGAAAGCTAAACCAATTGCAATTTGGAGTTTCGTACAAAAGGTTATGACCATTATACTAGAGGATGTCTGGAAGAGCTGGGCATTTGTTCTTCGGGATTGCGGAAGGTAAATTTTGGGCTAGAAATTTTTGTGCTTTGCGATCGCGAAGAATAAATGACTGGACAGAAAACAAAATCGTGGGTTTTGGCTTCTTTCTTCATTTTCGGATTTTGGAGCTCGGATTGGGCGACTTTGGAGAGGAACATTTTCACAAAACTTGGGGTAAGTGTTATTGACTCCCTTGTGATTATATTCCATGAATTAATACTCGTTTTCGGCGTTAGATTATTGATGTTTAACAGAAATCAGAGGAATTTCTATAATTTCATAAAAAATGAATTTTCGAGATTTGAAAGCTGATTCGGAATTGAATTTGTTTGAAATTAGTATGGTTGAACTTGTAATTGGATGGATTGTCAGATTTTGTAAGTTTCGTCGGATTTCGAGACGTGGGCCCCACAAGCGAATTTTGAGCTAAATTTCGGATTTTGATGGAAAACTAGCATTTTCTTATGGAATTAATTCCAATAAAGTTTATTGACTGAATCGAATTAATTGTGGCTAGATTTGAGGCGTTTGGAGGCAAATTCACGAGGCAAAGGCATACTGGATTAAAGAATTACACGGTTTGAAGTAAGTAACACTTCTAAACTTGGTATTGAGGGTATGAATCCCCAAATTTGGTATGATATAAATTGTTGAAGATGACCCACACGATAGGTGACGAACATGTAGACGTGCACCACCGAAATTGTGTCTTGAATAAATCCTGTGAAGTTGTAAAATTAAAGAATCATGTTATTATCTGAACATGTGGCACGTGTTAGAGGAATTAAGCTGAGGTTAGTAATAAAGATCATGTTTAGGCTATGTGCCGATTTTTAGGACCCATGAGGCCGTGATACTGTTGAATTAATTGTTCTAAAATATACATTTCACATTCAGTAATAATTATCCATTGTGAGGATATTTATGGGATTTAGCTGCGTAACGCAGCATGCCATTTGGCTTTATACATGTTATTATTAATGGATCGGGG
This sequence comes from Nicotiana otophora, assembly GCA_000715115.1. NCBI lineage: Eukaryota > Viridiplantae > Streptophyta > Magnoliopsida > Solanales > Solanaceae > Nicotiana > Nicotiana otophora. The sequence goes on along the minus strand of AWOL01S0027784.1, from coordinate 134,034 downwards.
CTGCCCACTTACAGCAGGCCAGAATGGCTTTATACATTATTATTGTTCTGGATCGCGGCTGCCCGCTTGCAGCAGGCCTTATTGGCTTTACTATTTTATGGATCGGGGTTGCCCGCCTGCAGTAGGCCTTATTGGCTTTACTATTTTATAGATCGGGCCTGCCCGCGTGCAGTAGGCCTTATTGGCTTTAATATTAAATGGATCGTGGCTGCCTGCTTGCAGCAGGCTCGTTGGCTTTATTATTATACGGATCGGGACTGCCCGCCTGAAGTAGGCTATATAGGCTTTATATCACGCTTGGGCTGAAGGAGCCCCTCCGAGAGTCTGCACACACCCCCAGTGAGCGCGGTCGACTTATAGCGCTTGGGCTGAAGGAGCCCCTGCGGAGTCTGTATAACCCTAGTGAGCGTAGATGATTATATATATTCGGGATGGATTTCCGAGGGCTTGGACTTGCCTTACTTACTGCTTATATATATGTTTGGGATGGATTTTGCCAGGGCATGGACTTGCCTTACTTACTGCTTATATATATGTTTGGGATGGATTTTGCCAGGGCATGGACTTGCCTTACTTACTGCTTATATATATGTTTGGGATGGATTTTGCCAGGGCATGGACTTGCCTTACTTACTGCTTATATATATGTTTGGGATGGATTTTGCCAGGGCATGGACTTGCCTTACTTACTGCTTATATATATGTTTGGGATGGATTTTGCCAGGGCATGGACTTGCCTTACTTACTGCTTATATATATGTTTGGGATGGATTTTGCCAGGGCATGGACTTGCCTTACTTACTGCTTATATATATGTTTGGGATGGATTTTGCCAGGGCATGGACTTGCCTTACTTACTGCTTATATATATGTTTGGGATGGATTTTGCCAGGGCATGGACTTGCCTTACTTACTGCTTATATATATGTTTGGGATGGATTTTGCCAGGGCATGGACTTGCCTTACTTACTGCTTATATATATGTTTGGGATGGATTTTGCCAGGGCATGGACTTGCCTTACTTACTGCTTATATATATGTTTGGGATGGATTTTGCCAGGGCATGGACTTGCCTTACTTACTGCTTATATATATGTTTGGGATGGATTTTGCCAGGGCATGGACTTGCCTTACTTACTGCTTATATATATGTTTGGGATGGATTTTGCCAGGGCATGGACTTGCCTTACTTACTGCTTATATATATGTTTGGGATGGATTTTGCCAGGGCATGGACTTGCCTTACTTACTGCTTATATATATGTTTGGGATGGATTTTGCCAGGGCATGGACTTGCCTTACTTACTGCTTATATATATGTTTGGGATGGATTTTGCCAGGGCATGGACTTGCCTTACTTACTGCTTATATATATGTTTGGGATGGATTTCCGAGGGCTTGGACTTGCCTTACTTACTGCTTATATATATGTTTGGGATGGATTTCCTAGGTCATGGACTTGCCTTACTTACTTCTTATATATATGTTTGGGATGGATTTTGCCAGGGCATGGACTTGCCTTACTTACTTATATTGTAATGAATTGACCTGGACATGGATCTTGTCCATATCATGTTCATTTGGGGATAAATTACCCCAGGGATGGATTGGCCTTATACGGTACTAAATGACTGACCATCAGTCGACGTGTATATATATACAGGTTGGAACAACTCGGGGCTGGACTAGCCATAAACTGTACCAAGTGACCGAATAATTGGTGACCAGTATCTACAGGAGGTCTTGCTACTGAGATGTTATATTCCTTATATCATGCAGTATTGATCTATTTCACTTGTACTGAGTTTATCTGTTGAACTTGGAAGCATGCCTACATTTCTGTACCATTATTTTTACGGGACTGTACCTGCAGAGCTCATCATTTCTTTCAGCCCAGAGGTTAGTCTTGTTACTTATTGAGTTAGTTGTACTCTTACTACACTCTGTAACTCGTGTGCAGGCCCAGTGCTTTCGAACGCGGAGATTGTTAGATTTCAAAGTACTATCAGTTGGAGACTATCAAGGTAGCTGCTTGGCGTCCGCTGACCTTGTCTCTCTTTCCTTCAGTTATTGCATTGTTCTATACTTTCAGGCAGTGGTTTTTATTAGTGAAACATTGTATTTAAATTAGATGCTCATGTACTCAGTGACACCGGGTTTTGGGAGTGATATATTTTAAATTTTGAGATTTCTTCCGCTGAATTTAATTATTTTGTTTTCAAATTTAAAAGAAATGGAGGTTTATTTTGGTTTGCCTAGTATTGAGATAGGCGCCATCACAACAGGTGATATTGTAGGTCGTGAGAAGTTGTTATCAGAGCTCTAGGTAACATAGGTCTCACGAGTCATGAGCAGGTTTAGTACAGTCTTGCGGATCGGTATGGAGACGTCTGTACTTATATTCAAGAGGCTGCTGAAACCTTAGGAAAAATTTCACTTTCTTGTATTCTATCGTGCGGAATTAATTCAGCTTGAAACATAACTATTTGAATTCCTTCCACGCATTCGTATGCACACATGAGTGCTCGGTATCAGTTGTGCATTGTTGGCTTGTGATTTTATGAACGAGGTTCAAGATGTGTATTCTGTGTTTTGTTGATGGGCCAGTCTGGAGGACTTGAGGCTAGGTTTAGACCGCAGCTTAGGCTCGGTAGCTTCGATTGTAACCTGTACATTTGGACTCATATGTCCGATAATGTCCCTACAAGTGGAATTTGTGGCTCGATGAACGGTCGAATGGCTTTGTGATGAGTATGATATAACTGCGAGATGTGTTAAGACGATTTAAATGTGACGAGAAGTGTTTCCTTGAAATATAAAGGAAGGCCATTGGGTTCTTTATTTTTGTTTTGATGTGACGTACAATCTCGAGTGTGAATGGTTTGAAAGATCTTTCACGTTGTTAAATTTTGGGACAAATTAAATTCTCGTGTCTGGTTAATGAGTTTGGACTCAGACAGATTAAGTGATTTCATAGTAATTATGGCTGTGAAAGGGTATAACAAGATGCCAATTTGAGACTAAGCAGGTGGGTTATCTCATGCAGAGTAATTTATATAGGTGTGTTACTTATGATGTGAATAGAGAGTTTCTTTTCTGCCAGCAGGGTGTATGTGTTGAGACTCGGATTTGAATCTAGTTGAGAAAGTTGACTTGAGTGTTAAGAGAATGAATGCGAGATTAGCGGATGATTGAGGTATTTTATTGTTGGTGTGTCTTGAGCTTGAGAAGAATTTTTGTTGAACTAACTGCGGTATTAAGGCAGTAATAAAGTATGGGTATTGTGAGTTATCAAGTATTTTAATCTATGGCTTTGAGCCAAGTGGGGGAGCCTGCTATTGACAATTGAATTCATGGTTATGTGTCAAATGTTTTTTTTGTTTGTTTTGGTCTGAAGTATACTTGGGAATCAGTGATGACTCGCAGAGGTGGAGTTCTAGAATGACTCGAGTAAGGAAATTTTTGGATACGGGTTATATTGCGCTTTATGAGTATATAAAAATCGTGAGATGAGTGAGTTGTTATTTGTGAATGATGCAGTGCACATGAGTATGAATTTGATAGGTGGTATTAAAGTAGAGTTACTTCCTTGAGTTTTATTATGCTAATGGGGCACATGTCTTTTGGCCCATTTGGGCGGTGTAATGTAGATTTGAACAAAAGGGGTGACTCTTGAGAAAGTTCTAATGGATTCGATATTAATATGTAACAATTAAGAATTTTTGGCGGATTTGTTTATGGCCAAAATCTGATATTTAAGTTGGAAGGTGTTGAGACTTGTGGTATTTTTGTATGTCATTATGGATTTTATATTTCGGTATCAGGAAGGTGAATGAAATGGCCTTAGACTCAAATAAGGTATTTTCAGAGTGAGTATTTCGGTTGTGGTATTTATAGGGTTAACAATGATGTAGTGAGACTCCATATATATTTTAGTGGCAATATTCTTGGGTTTTGGTGACCTACTTAGTTTGGTCGAGTTAGAGGAATTTAGTTCTGATAGCTTGGTTATGTGCAAATGGATTTCAAAATGTTCTTAATGGTTTCTACCATGGGTTGAACCGGATATATTCTACCGGTATAGGGAACGTGTTGTGTATTATGAATTCCTCCTGGAAGGAAGAAAGATGAAGGTTACTGAATAACCGAGTATGTAATTTGCTGGTTACCCATAGTTGATAATGAGATTCCCGTGCTTGTCACATGATGGCATGATAGATGTGGTGTGTGGTGCGGGATTCAGATTTACATGTACAAGGATGCAGTTTATTCTTGAAAGGAAGATCATGAATTTTAGACAGAATGGTCAAATTTAGATAATTAGATGAATGTTATAACTGCTCGGTAATCCCTGAAAAGGGTGCGCATTTAAAAAGGCGCATTGTGTTTTGTCTTACGGATGTTCATTGGTTGCAGTACTCACCTGGTTGATAAACTGCTGATATTCAAATTATTGCTATATGGCACGGAGGAATTATGGAAATATTCCTAGTGGGATGATCGTGCATGAAGGATGTAATAGCCATGCGAGTGTTGCAGTTGTGATCAGTTACGATGGTTCATATGTACTTATTTGATTGCTTCTGTATGTTATGCTTGAATTAAAGGTCTGTGACCATGCCAGTCGAATTATTGACATGGTAGTTGTCCGTGCGGGTCCAGATATTGATACTATAGCACGTGAGTTGTCCGTGCGAGTGATGTTAATGTGAGCTCTAGAAGAGCTGGTTATTGTTATTGAATTTGTGTGTCTTGGTTCTACTATATATAATGAGCTTATAGCATCACAGTTGTGGATCTGAGTTATATTGGTGCGTCATGTCTATGGAACAGTTGTGCTTAGTAATATAAGGTCAGTTGACCTAGAATGGGTACTATGAGGTTTGATTTCGGTATATTCGGGAGTGTAATATTGAAAGACTGCTCAGAAAGTGATTATGGTTCTGGTTGGGGCGAGAGAGCTCTATGACTTGTTGGGCTGGTAAGTAGTCATGAAATTTCACGTGTTTCGTTTATTATCAACAGTGTACGAAGCTTTTGGGATGAGGTTTGGTTCGATATGGGTTTAATACTAGTATGTGGTTGGTTTTGGAGTTGTCATTGTGATCGGGAATGGTGCTACGAACATGCGAGTTGTGTAATATGTTAGTTGATTATATCCGTGGTTATGGTTATGGCTTGATACATTTTGTTCAAACTCATACATTGTGTAAATGTAAGAGTTGTGTCTTGAAAGAAATTATAAAGGTTGGAAATTTATTTCCAAGGTTTATGGGCCAAAGTTAAATCAATGATTTCAGTGGTATTGTGTTTTCAAGCCTATATGGAATAGGGTCACAGGGGTCCCCTGGATACGTGTGTGGCAAGATAGAACAGTGATTTGATGGCTTGGAAACAACTTTCGGCACGTTCGAGGATGAATGTATGTTTAAGTGGGGGAGATTGTAACGACCCGCACGCCCGTTTTGAGCATTTACGCTCCTTTCAACTATTTGAAGTCTTGAATAACTTCCTACGAGGTATTATGACTTGTGTGAATTGTCGGTTTGGTTTTATGGTATTTCGGAGTTAGCTTAGAAGAATAAATTTCATGTTGGAAGTTTAAGTTGAAATAGTTGACCGGATGGTGACTTATGTGTAAACGACCCCGGAATATAGTTTTGATGATTTCAATTGCTCTGTATAGTGATTTTGGACTTAGGAGCGTGTCCGGAAAATTATTTGGCGGTCCGTAATGGAATTAGGCTTGAAATGCCGAAAGTTGAATTTTTGAAAAGTTTGACCGGGGGGTTGACTTTTTGATATCGAGGTCGGAATCCAATTCTGAAAATTTGAATAGCTTCTTTATGTCATTTATGACCTGTGTGCAAAATTTGAAGTCATTCCGTATTGATTTGATGTATTTCGGCAAAAGATATAGAATTTGAAAGTTCAAAGTTCATTAGGCTTGAATTGAGGTGCGATTCGTGGTTTTAGCATTGTTTGATGTGATTCGAGGCTTCGACTGAGTTCGTATGATGTTTTTGGACTTGTTGGTACATTTGATTGAGGTCCCGAGGGGCTCGGGTGAGTTTCGGGGTGGTTTTGGACCATTTCTAGGCCATTCTTATTGCTGGTTTTTGGCCACAGAGGTATGCATCGCGATCGCGGACAGTTGGTCGCAATCGCGAAGAGCAATTTTGCTGTTTGGGCACTGTGAATCGCGATCGCGGAAGCCTTTTCATGATCGCGTAGAACAAACTTTTGTTGCACTGACCCGAATTTGGAAGCTTATATCTCGCAATCTATAAGGAATTTTGAGATGATTCAAAAATGAAAGTTGTAGCCCTTTATGTCTAGTTTTCAGAAAGCTAAACTAATTGTTATTTGGATTTCTGTACAAAAGGTTATGATGGATAAACTCTAGGCTGTCTTGGAAGAGTTTGGAAATTCTCTGTTGAACAGGGCTGCCTTTGGAAGCTTATATCTCGGAATATATAAGGAATTGGGAGATGAGAAACAAATGAATGTTATAGCCCTTGGTATCGAAATCTAAGAAAGCTAAACTTATTGCAATTTGGAGTTTTGTACAAAATGTTATGACCATTATACTAGAGACTGTCTGGAAGAGCTGGGCATTTGTTCTTCGCAATCGCGAAGCATTTTCCGCGATCGCGGAAGGCAAAGTTTGGGCCGGAAACTTTTGTGCTTCACGATCGCGAAGACTAAACGACTGGACAGATGATAAAATCCTAGGTTTTGGTTTCTTTCTTCATTTACGGATTTTGGAGGTCGGATCGGGCGACTTTGGAGTGGAACATTGTCACAAAACTTGGGGTAAGTGTTCTTGACTCCCTTGTGATTATATTCCATGAATTAATATTCGTTTTTGGCGTTAGACTATTGATTTTTCAAACGAAATCGGAGGAATTTCTACAATTTCATAAAAAATAAATTTTCGAGATTTGAACACCGATTCGGAGTCGAATTTGAGTGAAATTAGCACGGTTGAACTTGTAATTGGATAGGTTGTCGGATTTTGTGAGTTTCATCGGATTTCGAGACGTGGGCCCCACGGGCGAATTTTGAGCTAAATTTCGGATTTTTTCTTATGGAATTAATGCCAATAAATTTTATTGACTGAATCAAATTAATTGTGACTAGATTTGAGGCGTTTGGAGGCAAATTCACGAGGCAAAGGCATACTGGATTACAGAATTACCCGGGTTGAAGTAAGTAACACTTCTAAACTTGGTATTGAGGGTATGAATCCCCAAATTTGGTATGATATAAATTGTTGAAGATGACTCACACGATAGGTGACGAACATGTAGACGTGCACCACAGAAATTGTGTCTTGAATAAATCCTGTGAAGTTGTAAAATTAAAGAATCATGTTATTATCTGAACATGTGGCACATGTTAGAGGAATTAAGCTGAGGCTAGTAATAAAGATCATGTTTAGGCTATGTGCCGATATTTTAGGACCCATGGGGTCGTGATGCTGTTGAATTAATTGTTCTAAAATATACATTTCACATTCAGTAATAATTGTCCATTATGAGGATATTTATGGGATTGAGCTGCCAACGCAGTAGGCCATTTTGCTTTATACATGTTATTATTAATGGATCGGGGATGCCCGCCTGCAGCAGGCCTTATTGGCTTTACTATTTTATGGATCGGGGCTGCCAGCCTGCAGCAGGCCTTATTGGCTTTACTATTTTATGGATCGGGGCTGCCAGCCTGCAGCAGGCCTTATTGGCTTTACTATTTTATGGACCGGCCCTGCCCGCCTGCAGCAGGACTTATTGGCTTTATTATTAAATGGATCGGGGTTGCCCGCCTGCAGCAGGCCTCATTGGCTTTATTATTAAATGGATCGGGGTTGCCCGCCTGCAGCAGGCCTCATTGGCTTTATTATTATATGGATCGGAACTGCCCGCCTGCAGTAGGCCATATTGGCTTTATATCACACTTGGGCTGAAGGAGCCCCTTCGAGAGTCTGCACACACCCCCAGTGAGCGCGGTTGACTTATAACGCTTGGGCTGAAGAAGCCCCTGCAGAGTCTGTACACCCCCAGTGAGCGTAGATGATTATATATATTTGGGATGGATTTCCCAGGGCATGGACTTGCCTTACTTACTGCTTATATATATGTTTGGGATGGATTTCCCAAGGCATGGACTAGCCTTACTTACCTATATTGTAATGAATGTACTTGGACATGGATCTTGTCCGTATCATTTTCAATTGGGGATAAATTACCTCAGGGCTGGATTGGCCTTATATGCTACTGAGATGTCATATTTCTTATATCATGCAGTATTGATCTATTTCACTTGTACTGAGTTTTTTTGTTGAACTTGAAAGCATGCCTACATATCTGTACCCTTATTTTTACTGGACTGTACCTGCGGAGCTCATCATTTCTTTCAGCCCAGAGGTTAGTCTTGTTACTTATTGATTTAGTTGTACTCATACTACACTCTGCACCTCTTGTGCAGACCCAGGTGCTTTCGGACACGGAGATTGCTAGATTTCAGAGTACTATCAATTGGAGACTATCAAGGTAGTTGCTTGGCGTCCGCTGACCTTGTCTCTCTTTACTTCAGTTATTGTATTGTTCTATACTTTCAGGCAGTGGTTTTTATTAGTGAAACATTGTATTCACATTAGATGCTCATGTACTCAGTGACACCGGGTTTTGGGAGTGATATATTTGAAATTGTGAGATTTCTTCCGCTGAATTTTAATTATTTTGTTTTCAAATTTAAATAAAATGGTGATTTATTGGGATTTTTGGCTTGCCTAGTATTAAGATAGCTGCCATCACGACATGTGAGATTTTGGGTCGTGACAAGGTCATCTCGAATGGACCCACAAGATTTTAGCCGATTTAGAGCCCGATGCTCGAATTCATGAAGATGGTGTGTACAGTAGCATATGAAATATTAGAAATAGTCTCGAATTCCTGTTTTATGGCCCTAAAACACCAAAAAATGAAGAACAATCATGGCGAATCAATGACTATTAGTCAATAGGTCTTTTCTGATAGGCCCACAAAATGTTAGGCAATTTAGTGTAAAGATCTGACCTGTAGTTTTACCTTCAAGATCCATGTTCTCTTATTTAAGACTTTCTGTATGTGTTTTTCCTATTTTATGGCTTGCGGGGACGGTTGGTTTGGTTTCGAAAGGGTTCGGGTTGAATCCGGAATACTTAGTTCCATAATAGTCGCGTAATGTGGCCAAGTTTGAGTTGAGCCAACACTTTGAGTAAACGACCTTGGAATCAGTATTCAAAGCTCCAGTAAGTTCGTATGATGATTTTGAACTTGGGCATTTATTCGAATCAAGTTTCGGGTGAACCAGGAGCATTTCGGTGCTTATTGGTCGAAGTTGGCATCTTGAAGATTTTAGAGTTTGCTAAGTTTGGTTTTAAGTAGACTCTCTTGAAGATTTTAGAGTTTTCTAAGTTTGATTTGAAGTAGACTCTGTTGTTATTGATGTTCATTTGGAATTACGAGCCTTGGAATAGGTTCGTATAGTGATTTTGTGACTTATGCGTAAAATTTGGCCTCATTCATACTTGTCTAAGTATGATTCATCGCGTTAGGAGTTGGTTAGAGGAAGTTTGAAGTTTATTAATTGGTTTTTGAGGTGTGATTCTTGGTTTCAATGCCTTTTGATGTGTTTCGAGACTTCGAGTAGGTTCGAATTATGTTTATGGACTTGTTAGTATAATAGAATGGCATCCCGGTTGACGTGAATGAGTTTTGGACCACCCGGAGCAAAGTTGAAGTTGGCATATTTTTTGGTTCTAGGTGAATGTGGTAGGAGTCATGCATTCGCGATCAAGGACTTTGGATTGGGGGCATTTTGTGCTTCGTGTTCGCGGTCTGGGCATTGCGTTCGTGGAGCATTGGGGTTAGTGGCATGCACGTTCATGTTCTTAGCATCACGTTCGCGTAGAGGGAGGTCGGTTGGGGAATGGCAAGTCTTTGGTCTTCACGTTAACGAAGGCCGGGCCGTGTTCGCGTAGGGTAGGCCAGGTTCGCTAAGAGGATTTTTGGGGCGATTGCAGTTTTGCCATCGCAATCGGGAGGAGGCTTCTACGATCACGAAGAAGGGAGGTTGGGCAGAATGCATTTAAATACGGGGCTTAGGCTTATTTCCCTATTTTTTCATTTGGATTGGGAGATTTTGGAGCTATTTGGAGAGGGATTTTCATCAAGCATCATAAGGTAAGTGATTTTCATTAATTATGAGTTAAATACATGGATTATGGGTAGATTTTAACATATAAATTTGTAGAAATTTGGGATTTTAATGAAGAACCTAGGATTTAGTAAAAATGGAATTTGATCATGAAATTGATTATGGAATTGAGCACAAGTTATATATTTGAGTGCCATGGGTAACATTCATCTTTGAAATTTTTTGAAATCCGGGCACGTGGGCCTGGAGTCGACTTTTGTGGATTTTCGCAGTTGGGTTGGAAAGTTTCTCTAATAGTTAAATTATGAAGTTTTGAGCATATATTGATTGATTTATATGTCACTTGATTCGTTTCGAGTTACTCGGCGTTGTTTTGAGGAAACTAGTGCGGTTTGAGAGCCGAGTAAAGGGCTCGAAAGCGAAGTAAGTCTCTTGTATAATCTTATAAGGGGGAAATTATCCCCGTAGGTACTCTAATTGTTGTGTGGTACTTGTTATGGGGGCTGCGTACGTGCGAGCTAAAATCATATTTATGTTCGGGTAAACTTAGATGTTTACCGTGCCTTATTTGTACTACTTGAACTAAACTTGTTAGTTTAATTACATAAATTTATAATTGAGCTTGAATTAAAATTTAGGTTAGAATGAGTCTCTTTACCTTGAATTTTGGCGAGATACCTAATTGTCAGTAAAAATCATGTTTTCTTTATGCATATAGATGCCAACGATTTGGGCCAAAATGGAATATCTTTAAGAAATTCCGGAGCCATTTTGTTTGTTCATCGGCCTAGTCTAAGGCTATAAACTCAACCTCCATTGTAGAGTAGGAAATGTATATTTATTTGGATAATTTCCAAGACATCACTCCTCCACCGACTGTAAGAATATATCCACTTGTGGATTTATAAATAGTTAAACCGGTAATCTAATTTGCATCAGATACCCCTTCATTACTGCGAGATATTTATTGTAGTACAAAGCATAATTTTTAGTATATTTCAAATATCTCAAGACTCATTTCATTGTTACGACAGTTCAATGCGAACTTTCTTATGCCGAAGACTAATATGTCTCGACTTTCTATTGCATGTCAGATTATTGACTACACTTAATGTAGCAATAGTATACTATAACAACAGTTGGAATGATTGCATCAGTTGTGGCTTCAACCTTTTAATATAAAACACATTTCGCAATCATTCTGCCATTTTCAAGCGTTTGTATGATATTTATTCATACGTCTATATGATATGCAAATTATAGCACATTTATTCATGAAATAAATCCAACTTGCAATGGATTTTGGTCATGTTCATCGTTTGATTCACCTCATTATAGAACAACGTATTAATACATACGTTCATGAACGGTCATGTTCATACAAAACATACAAATGCACTTTTCATGAAAAGTCACAACCTTCTATGTGACACTCTTTCGTAAAAGAGCTAAATATTATAAATGTTTAAGATAGAACAAATCATTTCTGGAAAGTCACGTAAACAACTTTCGATCACTAGTCATCACTAAGACTGAACAAGTAATGAATTCACCGACTATCATATCAATATCCACTAAGGATTGATGGGTTTCAAAAATTATATCATTTAGACATTACGTCTAACATTCGCTTTTGTCATGCATAAGCTAAAAGCCCTCACATTTTAAATATTTCATCAACTTATCATCCACATATAATCAAATAAGGACTATATGATTTTGTAACGACCCGGCCGGCCGTTTTGAGTATTTTAGCCCTGACCCCCTAAATTATGCTTCCTCTATGCTATATTGTGGTTGTAATGACCCGACCGTTTGTTTTACATTTTAGAACCCCATTTCCCTAAATAATACTTCTCGTATGTGCTTTTTCTATTTTATGACTTGTGGGGATGGTTAGTTCGGGATTTGAAAGGGTTTGGGTTGAAATCGGAACACTTGGTTCCTTAAGGTTGGCTAAAAAGGCTAAGTTTAATTTCGGTCAATGTTTTGAGTAAATGGCCTTGGAATCGGGATTTGACGGTACCAATAGGTTCGTATGATGATTTCGGACTTGGGTGTATGTTTGGATCGGATTTTGGATGACCCGGAAGCGTTTCGGCGCCTAATAGTGAAAGTTGGTTCTTTGAAGGTTTTAAAGTTCTTTAAATTTGGTTTGGAGTAGGTTTTGGTGATATCGAGGTCCAAATGGGATTCCGAGATAGGGAATAGTTCCGTATGGTGATTTAAGACTTGCACGCAAAATTTGGTGTCATTCCGAGTAGTCTAAGTATGATTCGACGCTTTCAGAGCGATTTGGAAACTTGGAGTTCATATTTTGATTCAATTGGTTTGGGGAGTAATTCTTAGTTTTGATGTTGTTTTTTGCGTTCTGAGAGTTCGAGCAAGTCCATTTTATGTTTTCAAACTTGTTGGATGTATGGACGGGGCCTCGGGGTCCCCGTATGCCATTTGGACAATGTGCGAACTAAGTTTGAAACTCAAGAGGGCTGCTGGTGCACCAGTTCTGGTGTGCCCGCAGGTGCGAGGGTTGCACCGCAGAAGCTGTTCTGGAGCATTTGGCCAGGGACCGCAGGTGCTGATTTTTGTGCGCACCCGCGAATGCGCAGGTGCGATGAGGAAGGGCAAATGGGCGGACACTGCCACAAAAGCGACATGCTTGCCACAGAAGCGGGACCGCAGATGCGAAATCCCATCCGCAGAAGCGACCCTCACTGGGCTCGAAGACCTCCGCAGAAGCAGACCACGCACCATAGGTGCGGTACCACAAATGCAGCCAAGGCACCGCAGGTGCGATAATCGCTGGAGGCAAGCCCCAAGCCCCAATTTAATGCGGGACTTAGACATGGTTAGCTCCTTTATTTCATTGTTTGGGCGATTCTTGGAGCTCTTAGAGAGGGGATTTTACCTAGCACTTTGAGGTAAGTAATTCCTACACCATGTGAGTTAAGTACATAGTTTATGGATAGATTATAACATATAAATTAGTGAAAAATCATGGGTTTAGGTGAAAACCTAGGTTTTTGATAAAAATGAGATTTAACCATAAAATTTATTATGTAATTTAGTGAAAATCATATATTTGAGTTCATGAGGCTATGGGTAACAATTTTCTTCAAAAATATTCGGAATCTGAGCACGTGGGTCCGGGGGTGAATTTTAGGAATCCTACATTTGGGGTTGGGTAATCACTTAAATAGTTAGAATATGAACTTTTGAACATGTATTGATTAATTTATATACCATTTGACTAGTTTCGAGTCGTTTGGCACCGAATTGAGGGCTTGAGCACAATCTTGGACCGGAAAGTAGGCTTGGAGACAAGGTAAGTCTCTTTTTTAACCTTGTAAGAGGGAATTAACATCATAGGTGAACTAATTAATATGTGCTTCTATTTGTAGGAGATAAGTACGCACGAGGTGACGAGAGTCCGTACGTAGCTACTAATTATGCTTATGTCCGGGTAGTCTAGGACCCATACCATGCTATATTTACGATGTTTGCACTCTACTTGTTAACTTAATTGCTTAAATCATGTTGGAACTTGATAAAGGAATGATAGAAGGTTAAATTTCATTTACTTAAATTCTTGGACGTGCCACTTGACTATTATTGATAATTGGTGTTTCTTAAAATAAATGCCTCTTAAATAATCTTGAATTAGCTGTTGTAAAGTATTATCTCTTTTCGTAGAGCGGGCCAATGCCAAGGTAGCAGATAGATGCATCTATGGTTCGTGCCGTTCGACCCTCGGTAGTGCACAATTTAAATATTCTTATGTTAGATTGGGTCGTACGACCTCGGCATAAATTGCGTGTGATAAATCTTTGGACCATTTATAATTGATACTGCTTCATTGGCTTGACATATACATTGTTACATGATGAAAATAAATCCGGGACTCAACATTTATGAAAGGATTGTTTACTATTTCTTGTTATTGAGCTTTTAGTATTATTCATGTAATCCATGCTTAACTATAATTTTTGGCATATTATTGTTAGCCCATAGTAAGTGTCAAAGTCGACCCCTCGTCACTACTCCTTCGAGATTAGACTGGATACTTACTGGGTACATGTTGGTTATGTACTCACACTACACTTCTACACTTAATGTGCAGGATCTAAGGCAGGTGCATATGGATATCGGTCCGGCACACACACTTGATCCCTGTTATGAGACTACATGGTGAGCTGCCTTCCGAGCCGTTCTGCAACAGTCAAAGTCTTTCTTTTGTTATTGTTCTGTCTATTGCATTTGAGACAGTAGGGTAGAAATCTTTTGTATATTCTACTTGTAGCTCGTACACTTGTGACACCAGGTCTTGGTGATTTATGCTAGTAGACACTTAATGGTTTTGGGGTATTTTATTTATTTCTCTTAATTTCAAAAGTTTACTCTCTTATTTTGTTAAATTCTTATTCCGATTTGTGTACAGACTAAAAACCAACTATTTCAATATTTCTAAAAGAAAAGATCACAAAGTTAGTTCACTATTGGCTTACCTAGCGGTAACATTAGGCGCCATCGCAACCTATAGGAGAAATTGGGTCGTGACAGTGATTATATAACTTGTCGTGGTGGTTGGTTTTGGTTTCGGGTGAGTTGCAGAGTGAAATGGGACTCATAGTCCGTAAGTTGGAACGTTAAGTCGTAGGAGTTGACAGTAGTTTTACATGTGTGAAGATGATTCCGGAATGGAGTTTTGATGATTCTAATAGCTCCTTATGATGATTTTGGTCTTAGAAGCGTCTCCGGATGTTGGTTTGGAGATCCGTAGGTCGTTTCGGCGTGAATTGGCGAAAGTTGAAAAATGAAAGATTTTAGAAAATTTGACCGGGAGTTGACTTTAGTGATATAGGGGTGGAATCCCGATTCCGGAAGTTGGAATGGGCCTGTGATGTCAAATATGACTTATGTGCAAAATTTGAAGTCAATCGAAGTTGGTTTTGTATGAATCAGAGTTAGTTTTGTATGAATCGGCATTGGTTTCGGAATTCGGAAGTTCATAATTTCTTAGGCTTGAATTTGGATTGCGATTCGTAGAATTTACGTTGTTTGATGTGATTTTTCACCTCGAGTAGGTCCGTCCGTGTATGCGCCTTTATTTGTATTCTTTCTATTTTTGAATTACCAATGGCAAATCTTTGTAAAAGAAACTCTCTGGCAAAATGCAATTTGTCGAGTTCATTTCAATGTGCACCTTGCTTCTTCTTTTTTTTTTTATCATGTAGCTTTTTCTTACACCTATTTAGCTAGTGGGGCATTGGTCATAGCCGAAATTCGTCGAAGGGATAAAACAAAAATAAAGAAGAATAAGAAAGGGAGGTTTTTTCTTCCTTTCAATCCAAATAAGAGAAAAAAGAAACCACTCAAAAATGAAAGTTAGATAAAGAGGTCTTAGTAAGAACTAGCACTAGACAGGTGTTTTGGAACTAGTTGGTATATTCGAACGGGGTTCCGAGGGCCCCGGGTGTGATTCGGATCAAATCCAGAACAATTTGGACTTGTTGGTGTCTTCGCACCTGCAAAGGGATTGGCCGCAGGTGCGGGCTCACAAAAAAAGCTGGAGATCGCAAGTGCAGAGTTGGCCTAGCCTAGCTGGGGTTGCAGGTATGTGGTGTTGACCGCATCTGCGCATCCGCAGGTGCGAAGAAGTGATCGCAGATGCGGAAGAGGGCTTCTTGGTCGATCATCGCAGATGCGGAGAATCCTCCACAAGAGCGCACTCGCAGGTGCGAAACTTTGTCCGTAGAAGCGAAATTTGCCTGAGTAAGTGAAATCCGCACCTGCGATGGAAGTTCTGTAGGTGCGGTGCCGCAGAAGTGGCAGTTGGGTCGCAGGTGCGACTTAACTTAACTGGGCAGAAAAGGGAAGATTTGAGGGTTTTTGATTCATAATTCATTTTGGACTTAGGGAGCTCGGTGGGAGATGATGTTTCAAGGGTTCTTCAAGGAAATCTTTGGGGTAAGGAATTCTAACTCATTTTTGATTAGTCTACATGAATCTATTGATGATTTCATCATTTATGTAGTGCTTTGGAGTTGGAAATTGGAAAAAAATGGTAGAAACTCCTTAGGCTAAATTTTTGAGTTTTGAAAGGCGTATTGAGGTCCGATTTGGGTAATTCTTGTATGGTTGGACTGGATATCGAATGGGTGTTCGAATTTTATAATTTTGATCGGGTTCCAAGATGCGAGCCCAGGTTGACTTTTTGGGTTGATTTTTCAATTCTTTGCAAAGATCGTAATTTTATTTTTTGAATTAGTTTCCTATAGTTATATTTATAATATGAAATTGTTTTGTCTAGATTCGATCCGTTCGGAGTTGGAAAATCGAGTGAAAGATCTTCTAGTGGATTGATTTAACGTGGTTTGAGGTAAGTGACTTGTCTAACCTTGTGTGGGGGAATTACCCCTTAGGATTTGGTATTGTTATGATAATTGTCATATGTGAAAGCCGTGTACGCAAAGTGACGAGTGTGTATACGGGCTAAATGTTAATTCCTTTCATGCTTTAATTGAGTTACTTTAACATGTTATAGTCATCATGTTTAGTCTAATTTCACATGTTTACTTGTTCTATCTCTTACTTGCTAATTGCTCTACTTGTTTAGTTGAAACTCTTGTTTTCTTATTCCGTATCCACTATTTAACTGTTGAATTCTTAATTGAAATTTCTATTCCTTGAAATATCTTGTTATTGAAATTGGTATTGAGTTGCAAAGGTCGTGATCCCTAGTGAGACACGGCGTTAAGTTGTGAAATATCATTCTTTGAGTTATTCTTCCAGTTATTATTGTTGAGACTTGGTGTACATTGTGGTTGATCCGTGGGCTCCTTATTGTGAAATTCTATTATTGTTTGGTTTCTCTGGAAAAATTGTGATTTTGGCACTTGAGGTACGATTTGTGATACGTTGTGATATTGATACGCATGCAGTGGTACACGGTCTGGGTGTTGAAATGCATGCGGTGATATAATGTGGGCTTGATACGCGTGGCTAGTAGGGAAACTACTAGAAGCCATGCGATGTGATAAGGTGGGCTAAAATGCAGGGTGCTATTTAGGAAAAATGATTTTAAAAACTAAATGTAAAGGCTCTCGCGGTTATATAAGGAAAGTTTGTAATTCATGTGATTTGGGATTATGAGGCGGTACTTAGATAGTGACTCTTGTTAACATTTCCCCATTCTTTTGTACTTGTCTTTGATCGTTGTTTCCTTAGCATACTATTAATTGTCTTTCTCCGTGTTGCACTATTTGCTTAGTTCTGTGTAGCTAATCTTGTTATACTATTCGTTGTTTCAATGTCATTACTATCTTTATTACACTGCCTATATTTGTTCAGTCTTTTATTATTTCGAGTAGGGCCCTGACCTGACCTCATCACTACTCTACCAAGGTTAGGCTTGGCACTTACTAGGTACCGTTGTGGTGTACTCATGCTACTCTTCTACACATC
>AWOL01S0027784.1:99152-113668 GCA_000715115.1 Nicotiana otophora | reverse complement strand
TACTTAGAGCTTGTGGCTTGTATTTAACCGGGTCTCGGGATTTGTATATGTTGAGTAGTAACGTTGTTTTTATACAATTGTTGAGTTTGAGACTTATTTCTATTGTTATTTCAATTATTCCGCATGTTGTTAGGCTTACCTAGTCTTAGAGACTAGGTGCCGTCACGATGCCCTATGGAGAGAAATTGGGGTCGTGACATATTTGAATTATTCTTAACGTAAACACATTTATTTGCACTCATTAATTTTGAAACCATTTGACAATATTATTTTGTCAAAGTCATTGTTTGGGTGCTTGTTTTAGTCCTTAAAGTGACTTAACAAGTCGACACACATTCTTTTCTTTTTCAGGAATCATGAACCCTTCAGGTTGTTCCATATAAATTTTTTCCTCCAAATCTCCATTTAAGAAGGTTGTCTTTACGTCCATCTGATGGATTTTAAGGCCATACACGGCGGCTAACGCTATTAACACCCGAATAGATATAATCCTCATAACCAACAAGTATGTATCAAAATAATCAAGACATTCTTGTTGTCTAAATCATTTGACAACTAATCTTACCTTATATTTGTCAATAGTACCTTCAGCTTTCATTTCCCTTTTAAAAATGTTTTAGAACGCAAAGGTTTATTTCCTAGAGGAAGATCAACCAATTCCCAAGTATGATTACTTAATATGGATTCTATCTCACTATTGACAGCCTCATTCCAATATTGTGCTTCCGGGGAAGACAATGTTTCTTTAAACGTTTGGGGCACATTTTCCAGCAAGAATGTCAGAAAATCCTGTCCAAAGGAAGTAGTTATCCTTTGATGTTTACCGCGTCTTAGATTTTCCTAATTCAACGTACTTTCCTTTGCATCTTCCCGAGTTCGCTTAGATATTTCACTAGACGAATCACATTCCTCTTTATACGGATAAATATTCTCAAATAATTCAGTATTATCTGATTCGATTACCGTATTAATATGAATGTCGGAATTTTCTTATTTATGAATCAGAAAACGATATGCCTTACTATTTGTTGTATATCCTATGAAAATGGATTCAACGGTTTTCAATCCGATTTTTATCTGTTTAGGTTTAAGAACTTGCACTTTACCCACACACACACACTTGGAAATATTTCAAGTTGGACTTTCTTCTTTTCCATTTTTCATATGGAATAAATTATGTTTTATTACGAGGAACTCGATAGAGTATTCTGTTAGCTGTAAGAACAGCCTCCTCCCACAAGTTCTGAGGTAAACCAGAACTTATCAACAACGCATACATCATCTCATTTAAGGTTCTATTCTTTCTTTCCACAATTCCGATGAAATGTGACGAGTAAGGAGCAATTGTTTGATGAATATGAAATATTCCAAATATATTTGTTCAAAAGATTCATATTCGCCAGCCCGATTGCTTTGTTGAACCATTCACATAAATTGTTATTGTGTCACGATAGAGCCATAATTAATAAATGGTGAACTTTTTAATCTTCAAACTAAATAATATCTGACGGAACCAAATTTAATAATCGGTGAAATTTTTAATCTCCAAACCAAATAATATCTCTACCAAATTTAATAATCAGTGAAGTTTTTAATTTTCAAACCGAATAATAAATTGGAGCAAAAAATCATTAAGATTTTAATCTCCAAAACGAGTAGAAAGTCACTTAGACTTTAATCTCTGTCAAATAAGTAAAAAGTCAAAAAGACTTTAATCTCAACGAACAAGTAGAAAATCACGCAGATTTTAATCTCGAAGTAGGAGTAGAAAATCACAAAGATTTTAGTCTCCATAACGGGAGTAAAAATCATGAGAATTTTAGTCTCCAATACAAGTGTCACGACCCAAAATGCACCTAGTCGTGATAGCACTTAACCCAACCCGTCAGGTAAGCCAAGTAACCACTGCCAAACTTAATGAGATTTACTAAGATAAGAAATGATAATACATCGCTTTTATACAAAAATTTCCCAAGGACTGGTAGTACAAATCATGAGCTTCTAAGATTAGAATTTACAAAATTGGTATGAAATAAACACATCATCTGTTCAAAATGTACATAAACAGATTTTTATAAATCTAAGGCTACCATAAACAAGAGGCAACTACGATCGGAACGCAGGTACGTCTTCAAATCCATCTTCCATCGATCACAACAACATCAGTATCCAATATCAAAAATTTAGTATGAGTACAACCGACCCCATGTACTCAATAAGTAACAAACCTAACCTTAGGTTGAAAGTAGTGACGAGCTGGAACAAAGATCAGGGTCCAACACCAATAGGCAACAACAATTCATAACAACATAATAGAAGTAACAAAAGAAGTAGCTCAGAGATCAATTCTCAGCTCGTTCACAGTTCCAGAAAAATAGGCATGTTTTTCAAGTATATCAGCAAAAACCCAAATCTTTGACCGAAATTATCAAAATATGAGTACATTTTGTAAAACTGTGATATTTCCCAAACACTTTTCAACAACAGATAGGATGTTTCATTTACAAATGGCATGAGAAAAATACATCTCTATGCCTACATGTCAATGAGTATGTAAAGTCATGAAAGACGCAATATCGTACATCATGAGGAAAAATACATCTCTATGCCTTTATGTCAAGTGTGCATGTCAATGCGATGCAACTCAGTAATAAAACCATATGCATACTCTCAGAGTATCATTTCACCTAGTCCTCCCAGTCACTCAGTCCTCCCAGTCACTCAGTCCTCACAGTCACTCAATTCTCCCAATCGCTCGGCAGTCAAACTCAGTAGGTACATGCGCTCAATGGGGGTGTGTATAGACTTTAGAGGGGCTCCTTTAGCCCAAGCGCTATAATCTGCACGGACAACTCACATGCTACACGGAAAACACGCGTGCTATAGTATCAATATCTGGATCCGCACGGACAACTCACGTGCTATAGTATCAATATCTGGATCCGCACGGATAACTCACGTCCTGCACGGACAACTCACATGCTATAGTATCAATATCTAGATCCGCACAGATAACTCACGTGTTGCACGGGCAACTCACTTCCTATAGTATCAATAACCTCAAAATCAGGCCCTCGACCTCACTCAGTCATCAATCTCTACAGTCTCTCGGACTCATAATGTCATGAAACTAGCCCAAAATGATGATATGATGTATCAATAAATAACAACAGAGACTGAGATATGATATGCAACAAATGAATATGACTGAGTATGAATTACAGTTTAAACATATAATTCGACAGCATAAATGACCTCAATGGGTCTCAATAATACTAACATTTGCCTAAGTATGATTTCTAACACGATTCACACCTCAGATTCTCTAACACATAAAAATACATGGAAAGCTATAGGTTAATTGACTATACAACTCTACAGAATTAACCGAGTCTTAATTTCTACGGTGCACGCCCATACGCCAGTCACCTAGCATGTGCGTCACCTCCAAACAATTCACATAACACGTATAATCAGGGTCCATACCGCAGCTCTAAGATTAGAGATGTTACTTATCTCGAACAAGCCAAATCTAATATCGAGCAAGTTGTACAATACTTCGGAAATTCCATTCTGCATGTATCAACCTCCATACGCCTTCCTATCTCCTCAGTTCAAGCCAAACGATTCGTATCTATTGAAACAACGTGCAATTTAATACCAATTTACTCTAATACTTATAATTTAACAATTTACAAAAATTCCCAACTCCGCTCAAAAAATTGACAGTGGGGTCTGCGTCTCATAATCCAACAAAACTTACAAAATCCGACAACCCATTCAATTACAAGTCCAACCATACTAATTTTACTTAAATTCGACTCCGAATCGATGTTTAAATCACGAAAATTCATTTTATGGAATTGTAGAAAATTTCTTCGATTTATCTTGAAAAATCAATAATATAACTTTGCAAATGAAAATTAATTCATGGAATATAATCACAAGGTAGTCAAGAACACTTACCCCAAGTTGTGTGGTGAAATATGTCTCTCAAAATCGCCCAAACGGAGCTCCCCAACTCTGTTTTGGTCAAAAATGGCAAAAACCTCCCATTTATAGGGATTTTAATGTTCGGGCGCCACATGAGGCGTGGGGCGCTGCCTGTGGCACATTTCCAGAACTCCAGAAGTACCAGCGCCAGAGATAGTGCCCCACGCTACCCTGGACGTTGACGATAGAAAATATTTATCGACACGGAAATGGGCATAACTCTCTCATACGATGTCCGAATTTGACGATTCTTTTTGCTATGGCTCCGTAATTTCAATACGGATCTAATGCTTCAATCAAAACTGAATTTGGAGCTCATCCGTATAATGTGATACTACTTATGCTTAAAGAACGACGTAGAAACATTCTGGAAATATCCAAATGAAATTCCTTTAACTATCTGAAATCCACTCGAGACCCTCGGGACCTCAACCAAATGCACCAACAAGTCCTAACACATAATAAGAACTTAGTCGATGCCTCAAATCACATCAAACAATACTAAAACCACGAATCATACCCCAATTCAAGCTTAATTAACTTTAAATCTTTCAACTTTCAAACCTCGCGCCGAAGCATATCAAATCAATTCGGGATGAACTCAAATTTTGCGTACAAGTCATAAATGACATAACGAAACTATTTCAATTACCAGAATATGGTTCCGACCCCGATATCAGAAAGTCAACTCCCTAGTCTAACTTCCAAACTTTAAATTTCCTATATTCGCCATTTCAAGCCAAATTTAACTGCAGACTTCAAAATGAATATCCGGACACACTCCTAAGTCCAAAATAACCATACAGAGCTATTGAAACCATCAAAACTCCATTCCGGAGTCGTTTGCACAAAAAGTCAAATCGGTCAACTCTTTTCATTTAAGCTTCTAAACAAGGATTGTTCTTTCAATTAAATCCCGAATCGTCTGAAAATCAAAACTAACAATTCACACAAGTCATAATATATATTACGAAGCTGCTCAAGTCTTCAAATTGTCGAAAGGAGCGTAGATGTTCAAAACGACAAACCGGGTCGTTACATTCTCCCCCACTTAAACATACGTTCGTCGTCGAACGTGCCAAGAGTTGTTTATCTTCAAATCACTATTCCACCGTACCACGCACATACCCGGGGTGATCCCAAGCCACCCTATTCCATATAGGCCTTTACAATACAACATAATTGAAGATCATTACTTTAACCTTAGTCCATAAAATATAGAACCCAATTTCCAACATTCAGAATTTCTTACAAGACTCGAATCTTACATCTACACACTGTATAAGTTTGAACAAGCTGTAGCAAGCCATAACGATAACCCCAGATATAATCACATAATATACTACACAACTCGCATACTCGCAGCACTATTTCCGATCACAGTAACTACTCAAAACCAACCTGGTACTAGTATTATATCTCATATCAAACAAAACCTCGTTCCCAAAACCATCGTAGACTGCTGATAATGAAAGAAACATGCAGAATCTCATAACCACTTATCATATTAACTAGTCATGGAGCTCTCTTGCCCCAACCAGAACCATAATCACTTTCTAAGCCGACTTTCGATATCATCCTCCCAAATACACCGTAATCAAATCCGATAGTACACATTCTAAGTCCGATGACCTTATATTATCAAACACAACTATTCCACATACACGCCACACCAATATATCTCAAAGAAGAGAACTGTTTTGCAAGTTCACCTAGAACCACCACAACCTAATATTTACAACCAACTCCTCAAATTTCGTGAAGAGGATAACCGTAGGCGCATGTGCATAACTCCTCAAATACGCTACTCAAGTAATTTTTATCGTAGAGGAAGGAAAGCAATGAAATCAGATAAATTATCAAAGAAATAAAATTACCACACACTGCACGGACAACTCACGTGCGACACTGACAACTCACGTGTCAATGATACCAATATGTAGATCTGTAAGAACAACTCACGTGCCAATAATATAAATCGCTTGGCATGGTCACAGGTCTCCAGTCCCAGCATATCATACATGAGAAATTAAACAAGTACACATGTATGCATATGATAATGAAATAAGATTCTCATGCTCTTGGACTGGTATAAATAACATGCCATATTGTAGGCATGTGCAAAGTCTGCTATCACAGCTCAAATCGGCAAGTTAACGCAGAAATAGTAACTACCAAATTTATTCAGGGAATTAGCCTCTTTGAAATCTCAAGTATAGCCCATGTAGTTCTCAACAAAGGTATAGATACGAGAAACGCTATAAAATTATGCTTAACAGTCAACTCTAGGCATATCATAGCCTAAGCATTCTTTCGAGCACGAATAATTGCCCTCGTGCTTGCACATGGGCTCAAACCCCATACATATGCGCACTCATAGTGCATACATATCATAAATAATTAACGCAACTAGTGCCTCCACTAAGTTTAAATAAAATACTCACCTCAAACAGGTCACAACCCTGAAATAATATGCTTCTGAGAAATCCCAGTCTCCAAATCCATAGGACGCGTGAATCATCATAACTGATCTCAACTCTAGCATTCGAATGACTAACACATGGAATACTTCCATAATTCTTCCATTTCATGCACGATCATCCCACGAGGAATACTTCCATAATTCTTCCATGCCACATGGAAATAATTGGAATATCAGCAGTCTATCAACCAAGTGAGTATCGTAATATCGATGAATATATGTAAGTCAAAACACAATGCACCTTCTGAAATACGCGCCCTTCTTAGGGATTATCGAGTAGTTATAACATTCACCTAAACATCTGAAACTGACCATGCTGTCCAAAATTCGTGACCTACCCTTCAAGACTGAACTGCCAACTTGTATATGTAAATCTTAATCTCGCACAACACACCACATCTATTATGCCATCATGTGACAAGCATAAGAATCTCATTATGAACTCTGAGTCACCGACAAATTACATACCCGGTTAGTTAGAAACCTTTCTCTTGCTTCCTTCCAGGAGGAAATCACAATACACAACACGTTTCCACACCGGTAGACAGTATCCGATTCAAACCATGGTAGAAACCTTCAAGAACACTCTGAAATCCATTTTCACATAACCAAGCTATCATAACTGAATTCCTCTAACTCGACCAAGCCACGCAGGTCACCAAACCCAAGAATATTGCCACCAAAACACCTGTAAAGTTTTACCACATCATAATTACCCCCATAAATACCACAACCAAAACACCCACTCTGAAAATACCTTATGTGAATTTAAAATTATTCTTTTTACCTTTTTTATAATGGAAGGTAGAATCCATAGTCATACAGAATTACCGCAAGTCCCGACACCATCCAATGTAAATAACTGATTCTAGTGATATACAAAATTCAAAAAACTTTCAATTGCCACATATACATTTTGAATCCATTAGAACACTCTCGAGAGTCATCCACTCTGCCCAAATCTAAATTGTACCGCCCAAACGGGCCGAAAGACACGTGCCCATTAGCACAACAACACTCAAAGAAGTAACCATGCCTTAATGCAACCGAGAAAATTCATACACCTAAGCATGATTTCTAACACGAGTCACAACTCAGTTTCTCTAACACATAAAAATACATGGAAAGATACAGGTTAATTGACTATACAGCTATACAGAATCAACAGAGTCTCAATTTCTATGGTGCACGCCCACGCGCCCGTTACCTAGCGCTAAGCTTGACATTGTAATCGTAATCACTAGTGCCAATGAATTGAAAGTATATGAAAAATGTTCGATGTGAGATGATTGACTGAAAAAGGTAATGTCTCAAGATGTGCGTCACCTCCAAACAATTCACATAACACGTATAATCATGGTTTATACCCTCAGCTCCAAGATTAGAGATGTTACTTACCTCGAACAAGCCAAATCCAATATCGAGCAAGATGTACAATTCTCTGAAAATTCCATTCCGCGCATATCAACCTCCATACGCCTTCCTATCTCCCCAATTCAAGCCAAACAATTCGTATATATTCAAACAACGTGCAAATTAATCACAATTTACTCGAATGCTTACAATTTAACAATTTACAAAAATTCTCAACTCCGCTCGAAAAATTGACAGTGGGTCCCACGTCTTAGAATACTATGAAACTCACATAATCCGACAACCGATTCAATTACGAGTTCAACCATACTATTTTTACTCAAATCTGACTCCAAATCGATGTTTAAATATCGAAAATTCATTTTATGGAATTATAGAAAATTTCTCCGATTTATCTTGAAAAATCAATAATCTAATGCCGTAAAGGAAGATTAATTCATAGAATATAATCACAAGGTAGTCAAGAACAGTTACCCCAAGTTGTGTGGTAACATTTGCCTCTAGAAATCGCCCAAACCGAGCTCCCCAATTCTATTTTCGTCAAAAATGGCAAAAACCTCCCGTTTATAGGGATTTTAATGTTCGGGTGCCACATGTGGCGTGGGGTGCTGCCTGTGGCACCGTTTCCCGAACTCCAGAAGTACCAGCGCCAGGGATAGCGCTCCACGCTACCCTGACGCTGATGACGACGGAAAATATTTTTCGACACGGAAATGGGCATAACTCTCTCATACGATGTCCGAATTCGACGATTCTTTTGCTATGGCTCAGTAATAATGCTTTGATCAAAACTGAATTTGGAGCTCATTTTCTTAATGTGATACCACTTATACTTGAAGAAACGACGTCGAAACATTCTGAAAATATCCAAATTAAATTCCCTTAACCATCCGAAATCCACCCGAGGCCCTCGGGACCTCAACCAAATATATCAACAAGTCCTAAAATATCTTACGAACTTAGTCGATGCCTCAAATCACATCAAACAATAATAAAACTATGAATCATACCCCAATTCAAGCTTAATGAACTTTAAATCTTTCAACTTTCAAACCTCGCGCCGAAGCATATCAAATCAATCCGGGATGAACTCAAATTTTGCGTACAAGACATAAATGACATAACGAAGCTATTCTAATTTTCAGAATATGGTTCCGACCCCGATATCAGAAAGTCAACTCCCCGGCCAAACTTCTAAACTTTAAATTTTTTATTTTCGTCATTTCAAGCCAAATTTAACTGCGGACTTCAAAATGAATATCCGGACACACTCCTAAGTCCAAAATAACCATACGAAGCTATTGGAACCATCAAAACTCTATTCCGGAGTCGTTTGCACAAAAAGTCATATCGGTCAACTTTTTTCATTTAAGCTTCTAAAGAAGGATTGTTCTTTCAATTAAATCTCGAATCATCTGAAAACCAAAGCCGACAATTCACACAAGTCATAATACACATTACAAAGCTGCTCATAACTTCAAATTGTCGAAAGGAGCGTAGATGTTCAAAACGGCAAGTCCGATCGTTACAACAAGGGTAGAAAATGAAAAGTAATTTAATTTTCTTTTCAAATGGCTTTCCAACTCAACCATTGCACCCCAAACATTTCAACAGTTTGATACATATAAACATTTCATCTTCATGATCTCAAAATAATTTTCAAGCATCAATGAAAACCTAATTCATATGTACAACCTTGAATGCAAAATGCATTCTTCAAACCAGACAAACATCCTGTAATGCAACACATGCATTCTCTTGTTCACGTCACAGGATATCCATAAATACGAGTCCAATTTTTGATGCCACAGTTAACTTGCGGATTTCATTCATCCATATGCCACGTTGAATATACCTCCAAAAAGTGCCGCCAACCAATTGGAACCTTTCCGTAATAAACTGATTTTTACTAGTCCAAGCCACCATTCGATTTCTTTCCAAGGAATATTTTGGAGAAGATTTCAGAATTTTCCTCATAATTCACACGACATTATATAGTTGCAATATAAAGGCTTAGACAAAAGCAAATACCGATACAGACAACTTTGCACGTTCAGTAGAGTATCCGAGGACTCCAAACACTGCCTTTCTTTCTCTCAATCATCAAATATATACTTTAAATTCCTTAAGCTTGTTGGTAATTTGTGTTCAAAATCAGAAAATCAGAGAAGAAAAAACGTTAGTTCAATAAACAAAACATAAGATAATTTCCGAACCCACAAGTTGCTTGTGTGTCCTTAAGAAATTTAACCCCTCACTATTGCCCAAATTTTGTTTTTAAATTAAATTTTACAGTGTGTCTGGATGTGTTGTATATATCTATAATAAAGGAGGGGGGATTGCCTTACCTCCATAGATTATAACACTGGGCAAAAACACAAACATGTGATCAAATTATCAACATCTGTTGAAGGTACAAAGTATATCTAACTAACAAAAAAGTTCACTTTGTCGTACCTAGTTCTAACACTAAGAACTTGGAATTTGTCCAAAAGAAAGGGTCCTTTTGCTCCCCTGGGCATTTGATTAAAGGAGAGGTAGATATTATCCTCCATAGCATTAGTTGCATACTTTGCTAAAAAATCTGCCACTTGATTAGCTTCCCTATAGCAATGAGTAGGAGTGATATTGGCATGGTTCATGTACTGTGAGATCTCTTCCATAGTTCTTCGCAATTTGTACTGTTGAGTATGGTTGTTCTGCAGCATGTTTGTCACTAAAAGAAAGTCAAGTTCGATGGTAAAATCAGTGACCCCATTTTGTATGCATCATTTAATCCCGAACAGTGATGCCTGAGCTTCAGCTTCATTATGGCTATCACATTTAGCTGGGATGACATAGGCCATATAGAAGTCACCTTGATCATCTCTCAGAGTGCCACCGAGACCAGCTCTACCATTACCTTGGATATAACTACCATCAGTATTTAACTTGAGTGTTCACTGA
Source organism: Nicotiana otophora (assembly GCA_000715115.1). Classification (NCBI taxonomy): domain Eukaryota; kingdom Viridiplantae; phylum Streptophyta; class Magnoliopsida; order Solanales; family Solanaceae; genus Nicotiana; species Nicotiana otophora. Next base: position 102,873 of record AWOL01S0027784.1, on the reverse strand, counting down.
GGAGGCTTCAACCAAGTGACAATGATGGCCTCTTGAGCAGGCTGTAATTTTATCATATCGCCACAGAATTTGACCCAGGGCAATATCAGTTTTCATTTAGGGAAATCTCTTTGTACAGCTGCTTGAATATTCCAAACTATCTGTTTCTTCATCTTGTAATAGTTGAATCTTTTTTAATCCTCCTATCTACAAGAACATCTAGCCTTCCATATTTAATGATGGTTGGAGTAATTTGAAGAATCTGTTTGTGGAATTCATTGTTGTATTTTTATTTTAACCAGTGATTGAACCATCCTCTGATAGGCATTTGCACATATTTTATCACCATCAGGTCACCAATGGCTTTCCAAATATTTTTAGCTGCATCACTTTCCATAAATACATGTTGTATAGACTCATTGACATGGTTAGTACAATATGAACATTTAGAAACAATGTTCTTTCCAAAATTAAGAATGATTTCAGTAAATGAAAGTTTAGATAACCATAATTGATAAGTATATATTATGTATGTTTATAGGTATAATATTATATTAAATAAATAAATACATTATTTATGGATATAATTTTTTGTTCAATATTTATACAAATTATTAATAAATTTTGCAGGAAAAGAAAAGAAAAGAAAAAGAGAAGAAAGATGAGTGTTCAAGTATAGACAGCAAAAAGTCCAAGAATGGCATCCCCAATCCAAGGATGTCATCCTCAATTCTAAGAATGTCATCCGTAGAAAGATGTACGTAAAAGAAAATGATTCAAGAGCTAGGGATGTCATCCCCAATCCAAGGATGTCATCCTCAATTCTAAGAATGTCATCCGTAGAAAGATGTACGTAAAAGAAAATGATTCAAGAGCTAGGGATGTCATCCCCAATCCAAGGATGTCATCCTCAATTCTAAGAATGTCATCCGTAGAAAGATGTACGTAAAAGAAAATGATTCAAGAGCTAGGGATGTCATCCCCAATCCAAGGATGTCATCCTCAATTCTAAGAATGTCATCCGTAGAAAGATGTACGTAAAAGAAAATGATTCAAGAGCTAGGGATGTCATCCCCAATCCAAGGATGTCATCCTCAATTCTAAGAATGTCATCCGTAGAAAGATGTACGTAAAAGAAAATGATTCAAGAGCTAGGGATGTCATCCCCAATCCAAGGATGTCATCCTCAATTCTAAGAATGTCATCCGTAGAAAGATGTACGTAAAAGAAAATGATTCAAGAGCTAGGGATGTCATCCCCAATCCAAGGATGTCATCCTCAATTCTAAGAATGTCATCCGTAGAAAGATGTACGTAAAAGAAAATGATTCAAGAGCTAGGGATGTCATCCCCAATCCAAGGATGTCATCCTCAATTCTAAGAATGTCATCCGTAGAAAGATGTACGTAAAAGAAAATGATTCAAGAGCTAGGGATGTCATCCCCAATCCAAGGATGACATCCCTAAGAGGTTTACGGGCATAATTTTCTATAAATAGGCATGACTTTTCAGTGGAGGGAGAACCATTCTTGTGCAGAGAACACCAACTTTAATTAGCTTTGTTTTAGTTTTAAAAGTTATTTCTCTTATTGTAGGAATAGTATTTTTCTATTTTATCTTTTCTCCATAATGGAGTAATTTTCTTTGGTTGGGATACTAGATGAAGCTATAAAAGTGTTTTAATAATTATCTTAATTTTATTATCTTCTTATGTTGGGATTTTCTCTTTATCATCATTATACACCAAGGTATTTGATATTGACTATTTCTATTATTTGATATAATTATATTATTTACTGGAATCTTTATCTTGTTATTTTGTTTCTTATTCGGGAGAAGAGAAACATTTAAACAAGTTTATTGATTTAGAAAAGACTAATCGAAAGAGGATTTTTCTCACTTGGTGCACTCAACTAAGATAATTCTTGTTTGAAGCCATTACTTTAATTGGTTAACTACACTAATCTAAAGAGGTATTATTAGTCAATTATTGTTTAATGTCACTAACTGTCAATAAATTAATAATATTAAGCGCGAGCGGTGCTATTTATATATTGTTGTTATGTGGAGTGATGTCTTAAAAATAAGTAGTAATTCTTTAAACAAGGTCTTTGTTTGACTGTTAATCGATTAATTACACTAATCGAAAGAGGTGTTATTAAGTGGATACTTTTATGTGATTTGGCTGAATTAGAAATAAGTAATTATTTCATTAAACAGAGAAATAAGTAATAGAATTTTGATCTTATTATAATGGTTTTATCTTGCTAATTCAAAGTATTCCAACCTCTATTTTTATTTTTCAAAAAAAACAAAAATATTTATTGTTTTTATTTTACATTTTTAAGAACAACTCCTTTCACCAATTTGATTCTCTCAAATAGTGACATAGACAATACAAATCTGTAGCCTGGGTGGTTCCAATCTATATGGGACGATATCTTAAACTTTACTATAATTTGACAGAGTGCGAGCAGAAAAATCATATACGGCGAGAGCTCGTCAATTTTTTCCAAGCAAAGAAGGATATTTTAAAAGGGATACTAGAGTGTCATACCTTGTGCAGGAATTGATCTTTGTTTCTGTTGTTTCTGAGCGAATTGTAAGTGATTTTGTTTGAGTACTTACCATTCTCTGTGAGGTCCCAAATAGGTTGAACAGGAATGTTGTGGTCTTCAATGTTAACTTCATGATATGTTCCATAGTCTTTTCGGAGAAGATGCTTCCTAGTTTATTCTTGTTCCACACTCCATTTTGAATATACTCTTTAACCTGCACCTTAGGATTAGTATTGATATCCTCATGTAAAGTTGCTAGAGGGCCCTTACCTATCAAGTTATCCCACCAAATGCTAGAGTTCCCAGAGTTTATAAGCCACAGGATATGAGGTTCTATTTTGTCTATGATTTTCCTCAATTGTTTCCATTCATGTGAGTCCGTATCAGATTTTTTTGTTACTCACCAAATGAGACCTCAAACATTATTTATGCTTCATATAATCAGCCCACAAAGAAGGAATAATTCTAATTTTCCACCATCTTTTAGAAGCTAACATGTTATCAAAAGTTTTCATCCTCTTAATTAATACCTATACCTCCCTCATCTAAAGGATAGCATAGCTTCTTCCAAGATCTCCAATGAAAATTCTTTTTCTCACCAGAGAGACCCCAGAAGAAATTAGCAAAATAATTTTCAATGAGATTAAAAGTAGCAGAAATATTGATAGGCAATGATTGTAGGACATGCTTTATCACGATAATTCTACCTCCATAGGAAAGGTGTTTTCCACGCCAACCATTTGATTTCTTAACAATTTTGTTTACCAAACAATCATAATAAGCAATCTTCTTCCTACCAATATAAATTGGACAACCTAAGTAATTAAAAGGGAAATTGTTATCCATGAATCCCGTAATATTTTTAATTCTATTAATTCTATTGGCACAAGTGTTAGGAGCAGTTAAAAACAAACTATTATAAATATTGACTTTTTGCCCAGAGCTATCTTCATACTTCCTAATGACATCCATAATGAGATTAATAGAATTATTGTTACCACTGGTGAATATAACAATGTCATATGCATATGCAAGATGAGTAATACTAGTACCATTGGAAGGCATAGAGAATGGGGTATAAGAGCTATCAAGAAACAAATTATTCAAGGAGCATGTGAAAACTTCTACTGCAAGGATAAAAAGAGATGGTCATAATGTATCACCTTTTTTTAATCCTTGACTAGA
>AWOL01S0027784.1:54709-99063 GCA_000715115.1 Nicotiana otophora | reverse complement strand
GGGGGGGGGGGGGAGGGGGGGACATAGCAGAAAGAGTATGGATAGGCAATGATTGCAGGACATGCTCTATCACGATAATTCTACCTCCATAGGAAAGGTGTTTTCCATGCCAACCATTTGATTTCTTAACAATTTTGTTTACCAAACAATCATAATAAGCAATATGCTTCCTACCAATATAAATTGGACAACCTAAGTAATTAAAAGGGAAATTGTTATCCATGAATCCCGTAATAGTTTTAATTCTATTAATTCTATTGGCACAAGTGTTAGGAGCAGTTAAAAACAAACTGTTATAAATATTGACTTTTTTCCCAGAGCTATCTTCATACTTCCTAATGACATCCATAATGAGATTAATAGAATTATTGTTACCACTGGTGAATATAACAATGTCATCTGCATATGCAAGATGAGTAATACTAGTACCATTGGAAGGCATAGAGAATGGGGTATAAGAGCTATCAAGAAACAAATCATTCAAGGAGCATGTGAAAACTTCTACTGCAAGGATAAAAAGAGATGGTCATAATGTATCACCTTTTTTTAATCCTTGACTAGAGGTGAAGAAATCCTTTCTATTTTTATTAATTATCAGAGAGTACCAAACACCACAGAGAAGGTTCATTATAAAATTAATCCAATACTTTGAGAAACCAAAACTCCTAAGCACACCAATGATAAAGTTTCAAGAATTTCTATTATATGCTTTGGCCATATCTAATTTTATAATAATATTGGCACCATTATTGAATTGAGAAATAGATTGAACAATCTCTTGAGTTAACAACACATTTTCATAAATAAGCCTTTCTTTAACAAAACCACTATGGTTTGGAGAAATTAATCTTATTAACAGAGGATTTAGTCTAAGAGAGAGTATTTTAGAAATAATCTAGTTAGTAGAATTAGTGAGACTAATAGGTCTAAATTCATTAAAAGTGGTAGGGGCATCTGTTTTGGGAATTACAACTAAACACGTATGAGTATAGAATTTAGTAAGAGGAATACCTTTGAAGAAATTCCACACAAAAGCATTGATGTCTTACTTGATGATGTCCCAGTGGTTTTGGAAGAATATACCATTGAATCCATTTGGCCCAACAGTACTTGTAACTGATAGATCAAAGACTGCATTGTTTAACCAAAAAATACATTTCTTAGTCAAAGTCTATGTTTAGAAGAAAAAGGGTTACTGATAACCAAGTTTTACTTCACTTACACAATAATATTTTGGAAAATAATAAAAACGGTAGAGAAAATTGACAAAGAGAAATAAGGAATGAGACGATAGTCAATTCCTAACATCAAGGCTGAAAACTTTGATAAAGCAGAGAAGTATAGAATGTATTTCAATAGTACTTGGAATCCCCACATTACAAATAAAATTATGTATCCTTATATAAGATTGTACAATCATAACGGTTTTCTCTCATAATTTAGATTATTTATGGGTACTAATTGTATTAATTGCCCATTACCACAGATAGTCGTAACTGCATATTTATCGCTATAAATGCCTTATAATTGTTCTTATTCTCCTTCCTTATTTACTTCTGATTCATGTATCTTCCCTTCTTTTTGATCCTTATTCATTCCATCCTCGCCTCTTTTTTGACAATTGTCAGGTCCGGTTCTCTTCTCTGTAGTGTCTCGTGTGTTTCTCTCGTGCCTTCCTCGCTCAATTAATTCTATTAACTGAGAATGCCACTTGTCGTTATATCACTGCTCCACGCATCATGCTTCGTCATCATACTAACATTTCACATGTAATACCTTTTTTTCCACCAATACAGATAGTCCCCCTACTTTCTTAATATTCTCGACTGAATATTCTGGAAGTGGAAAGCTTTTATGGCGGGAATTGTCTGCCGCCGTTTTTTAAATGTTATCATGTCTCCTTCGGAATTGATGTGACATACATTGAATCCATTTAATGTCCATTCCACGTGGCTTCTAACGATTGGTTCTGCAGTTTTTAGCACTTTTTAGAGTTTCCCTGCGGCCGCGTCAGTCACGAAGTAACGGTTCTATTATGACGCTTCATAATGACCAACTTTAACAATGATCGTGTCTCCTTATAAATACTTCATTATTTTTTTATTTCATAGATTCTTCCTTCTTCAGTATCCATCATCTTATTCCTTCTTTGCATTTTCTGCATCTTTCTTCTGTATTTCTTTGGACAATCATGTCTTCCCTAGTCCCTCGCAAGGTTATGATTGTTGACGAGTTTCTTCCTTCTAATGCTCCCACTAGAAGTAGGATGGGTGGTAGGCTTCATAGTCTTGGTTCAATATCTAACCGTGGTTCTTCTTCTCAGAGTAGTGCTACTAGGCCATCTTCTTCTAGGCCTAGGACTCCTTTAACCCCTAGATCTTCTTCTAGGAATAGAGATATAGTTGATCCTGTGCTTGAACCCGCAGTTGCAGATATTGTTCCTCAATAATTTTTTTTTGTAACTGATCGTGAGACCATAAGGAACTACCATGGCCTCCCTCAATTCTGCTGACCTTTACCCGAGTTTGATCACTATTGGTCTTCTTTCCCAGGTTCGAAGAGAGTGTCATTAGAAACAAGATTTCCCAGCTTTAGTTTCTGGTGCCAACCAGAGAATTACTTCCTATCATGCTGGTTTTTCTTTTGTCTATACCTACCCCTTCACTTTAGGGTTCAAATGTCACGACCCAAAATCTAACCGTCGTAATGGCGCCTATCATAGAACTAAGTAAGCCAGAACTCAACATCTCAACACAGAAAAATCTTTGAACATAAAGACGAAAGCAACTTAATAATTTAGAAAAGCTTTTTTGAAAACAGAAATATCTAAAATACGATACAATCCATCCAAAAACTGGGGTGTCACAGAGTACATGAGCATCTAAATCAGAATACAATCCACTACAGTGTCTAGAGAAATAAACTAAAGATACAACTAGTGATAAAGAAGGAGAGTCAAGGCCTACGAACGCCATGCAACTACCTTGGTAGTCTCCGAACTCTGAAGCCGCAATCAGTATCCGCCGTCATGACCAAAATGCCTGGATCTGCACACGAGGTGCAAGGAGTAACATGAGTACATCTAAATCAGTAAGTAACAAGTCTAAACTTTGGACTGAATGGTAGTGACGAACTCAATCGGTACAGATAAAATAGAAATAACTGAACAGAAACGTAGGCATGCTTTCAAATTAAATAGGCAACTCAAAATAGTAAAGTGAAGTAGATCCGAACAGTGTAAAGAATATAACTCTGCTATCTCTACATGCCAATGAACATGCTGTATGTGATGCACCAAGTTGTCAGCCTCATATGCTCACACTCTCGAATGCTCAACCACTCGGTACTGTATATGGCCCATACGGCCCAGGGAAGATCCATCCTGGAACATATACATCACTGACTATAAGTCACCCAGTACCGAAGAAGGTCAATCCAGCCCTATGGAGATGATCCATCTCCAGGTATCAAGTACTTCGGACAAGATCCATGTCCAGGGAAGATCCATCACTCAATAATATCAACCGCGCTCACTGGGGGTGTGTACAGACTCCGAGGGGCTCTTATAGCCCAAGCTCTATCATAACATTAGTATAACCGCTGCGGCGTGCAACCCGATCCCATAACTGTTACTCATAATTAGGCTCTCAGCCTCACCCAATCATCAATCTCTCCAGTCTCACTCATGGGCTCACAATATCATGGAAACTAGCCCGAAACAATTATATGAAGTATCAATAAATAACAACTGAGACTGAGATATAATATGGACTGCATGAACATGACTGAGCACATAATATCAATGAAATCAGTGAGATGACAGCAAGAAACGACCACTAGGGGTCCCAGCAGTACCGGCATAAAACCTAATTATGATATCTAGCATGATTGACAGCTCAATTACTTTATCACATGATGAAAATATGGATATCAACCAGATAGAGTCACTATACAGGGCCATGGAATCAATCAAGCCACAATTCCCACAGTGCACGCCCACACCCCTGTCACTTGGCATGTGCATCACCTCAATACAAATCACATAACACATAGTTTGGGTTTCGAACATCAGAATCAAGTTTGAAAGCGTTACTTACCTCAAACAGAGCAAATCCTTATGTCGAAATGCCTTTGCCTCTGAAATCGGTCTCCAAACGTCCTGAATCTAGCCACAAGTAATACAATACAATCAATATAGGTAAAGGGATCAATTTCACAAGAATTGTACTAAATCATAGCAAAAGATCCAAAATCGGCTCAAACGGCCTCTGGGCCCACGTCTCGAAAGCACATTCACTCACGAGTCTAACCATACCAAATTTACCAAAATCCGACACCAAATGGCCATTCAAATCCCCAAAACTCACTCTCCAATTTTCAAGCCCTAAACCCACAAATTTCACTTCAAAATCTCACTAATTAGGTGGGGAAATCAGTGGGGAAACAATTTTTATGATCCAAAATGAGTACAAAAAGCTTACCTCAATAATCACCTCGAAACTCTTTCTCCAAAATCGCCTAAGTCCGAGTCCAAAATATCGAAACAAGACAAAAATCGTGAACCCTTCCTTTTAAACCTTCAGCCCAGGCTTTTTGCACCTGCGACCCTATTTCCGCACCAGCGGAACCGCTCCTGCGCAAAAATATCCGCACCTGCGGAACCCACTAAAAACACTAGGCATGCACCTGCGCTCCAGGTCTCGCACCTGCGGAGTCACTCCTGCGGCCTTTCGTCCGCTTCTGCGGAAATGCCAAAGTTTTCCTTTTTCGCATATGCGGCCCACCCTTGCATCTACGGACTCGCAGATGCGCATTCTTTCTCGCCCCTGTGCCCCCTACCCTTCCTGGCCTTGCCCGCATCTGCGGCCTTCTCTTTGCTTCTGCGTGTCCATACCTGCGGTTCCCCACTCGCAAGTGCGATTACACCAGCAGGAATAACACTTCAGCTAACCTTCAACATCAAACTTTAATTCGTTAACCACCCAAAATCAACCCGAGGTCCCCGGGACCTTAACCAAACATACCAACAAGTCTTATAACCCTATACAAACTTAGTCAAATCCTCTAATCACTTCGAACAACACCAAAAACAAGAATTACACATGGATTCAAGCCTAATGAACTTTAAAATTTCCAAATTCTACAACGATGTCAAAACCTATCAAATCATGTCCGATTGACCCCAAATTCTGCACACAAGTCATAAATGACACCACGAACCTACTCCAACTTTCGAAATTCCAATCCAACCCCGATATCAAAATATCACCCCCCCCCCGGTCAAACTTTTCAATAATTTGACTTTCTCCATTTCAAGCCTAAATTAGCTATGGACCTCAAATTCACAGACCGGACACGCTCCTAAGTCCAAAATCACCCAACGGAGCTAACGGAATCGATGAAACTCCATTCCGGAGTCGTCTTCACACAAGTCTGACTACGGTCAAAATCTTAAGACTTAAGCTTCCGTTTTATGGACTAAGTATCCCAAAACACTCCAAAACCAAAACAAGACCTCTCGGCAAGTCACATAAGCAGGAACAGATATGGGGAAAGCAGTAAATAGGGGATCGGGGCTAATACACTCAAAACGACCGGCCGGGTCGTTACATCCTCCCCAACTTAAACATACGTTCGTCCTCGAACGTGCCAAGAGTTGTTTCCAAGCCACCAAATCACTATTCCATCTTACCACGCATGTACCCGGGGGTGATCCCATGTCACCCTATCCCATATAGATCTGATAACACCACATAACGGAAATTTCTTAATTCTACCTAGCCCACAAGCCTTAGAATCCAATTTTCAACATTCGAAATTTCTTATAAGGTCAGAATCCCGCAACCTACTCATTGTATAATTCTGAACAAGCTGTACCAAAAGCCGTAACCATAACTCAAATGCTCAAAACTCAAATACCACATAGCTCAAATGCTCGAAGCAATGATTTCTAATCACCGTAGCTGCTCGAAACAACCCCATGCCGGTAATAAACCTCATATCAAACAATACTTTATTCTAAAACCTTCGTACACCACTGATGATGAAAGAAACACGCAGAGACTCGTAACTATTCATCAGATCTACCGGTCGTGGAGATCCCTCTCCTTCAACAAGAACCCTAGCAAATTCTTAAGCCGACTTTCGATATTATCCTTCCAAATATGCCACAATCAAATATGATAGCATCCATCCTAGATCCGACGACTTCATCTTATCAAATACCAGCTACTCTACTGACATTCCACACCAATACTATCTAAAGCCATAACCCGTGCAATCCGTGCACCAATAAGCAACATTCCAAATGTACTCAATCAAGAAAATAACTCAAATAAGAGAATCGTCCCGTAAGCTCGACGAGTACCACCCCAACGCAATGCTAAGAACCCATCATACACTGTAGAACTATAACACACGAATCTAACACAAGGATCATATCTCAACATAACTCTGCCGCAATGCGCGACCCCATCCAAACACTAATCCATATGAAATACCTCAGCCACCATGCTCAAAATCAAAACCACATGCAATTTGGCATCAAGTACTCAAAGTGCATTACCATAACCATGGAGAAGCAAATGACACAATGCCACACAAACCCGAAAGAACATAACCAATGTGCAACCACTCATGTATCACCCAAATACCCATCTCGCGTAACTTTCGCTATAAGGCCCCAATAGAACTGCACCATGGGTGCATACAACCAACGAATCACAACCCTTCATAGCATAGAAGAGTAACTCACCAAACATATCAAAACACGAATAAGCTCAACAATAACCAAATGGCACATCCCTCAACAATACCAGTATGGATAAATAACCCTCCGAAAGCCCAAAATAACTTAATTATAACACATACTATCATCTAGCTAGCTTCGTCCATGACTTCACAGTCCACAACCATGGAAACAACCTGCTCTTGAGAACTCCCAGTCTCCAAATCCATATAACATATGAATCCCATATATGATCCCAACTCCACCGCCAGAATGTCTAACACATCTCTCATACACGATCATCCCATGAGGAATACTCCTAAAATTCTTCCGTGCCACATAGAAAAATTCAATATCAATAGTCGATCAACCAGTAGAGTACCGCAATACCAATGAACATCCGTAAATAAAAACACAATGCCCCCTTTCAAGCGTGCACCCCTCTCAGGGATTACCGAGCAACTATAACATTCATCAAAATATATAACACTGACCATTCTGTCTAGAATTCGTGAGCTTGCCTTCAAGAATGAACTGCCACCTTGTACATGTAAATTTTAATCCTGCACAACACACCACGTCTATCATGCCGTCATATGGAAAGCACAAGAATCTCACTATCAACCTTGAGTCACCAGCAATTTACATACCTGGTTAGTTAGAAACCTTCCTCTTGCTTCCTTCCAGGAGGAAATCACAATACACAACACGATCCCACGCTGGTAGAAATATCTTGTTCAAACTATGGTAGAAACCATCAAGAACACTTTGAAATCCATTTGTACCTAATCAAGCTATCAGAACTAATTTCCTCCAACTCTCCCAAGCCACGTAGGTCACTAAAGCCCAAGACTATTGCCACCAAAACATCTGTAATGTTTCCACGTCATTATAACCCCAAAAGAACCGAGCACGCCATTACCATACTAGTCTAGCCCACTACCCAGTTGTCCTATTTACTTGGAGTTTATCCTGAATTAACCTTAATTTGATACTTCTCCTTGTCAGAACTCCACGATCCTTACCCAAAACTCACTACAAGACACCCTAACATAACACCACACTATCATAAGGCCCGTAAGCCATTTTACTCTTCTTAAGTACCTCCATAAATACCACAATTGTAATGCTCACTCTGAAAATACCTTATGCGAATTTAAAATTATTCTTCTTACCTTTCTTATACTAAAATGTAAGATCCATAATCATACAGAATTACCCCAAATCTCGGCACCATTAAATGTAATCTCAGATTCTATCCATGCACAAATACAAAAAAAGAAATTCTCGAACCCATTAGAACCCTCTTGGGAGCCACTCACTTTGTTCAAATTCTAAATTGCACTGCCCAAACGGGCTGAAAGACGCGTGCCTCATTAGCACAGCAACACTCGAAGGGGTAACCCTTCCTTAACACCACCTATTAAATTCACACTCCGTGCGCACTACATCCTTCAAAATAATAATTTAATCATTTCATGATTTTTCATAAAGTGAAATATAACTCACATTTAAGAAATTTTCTTACTCAAGTCATCCCCGATATCAACCTCTGTAAGTCATAACCAATCAATAACTATGTCTCGGCCCAAAAATCAATACTGTACAAAATCGTGCAATCAAATCATAGATAGCAGACTCCCCTTCTTGGCTCAAAGCCATATAACAAAACATCTGATAACTTACCGTACCCAAGATAACATCTAAATTGACCATACTAACCAATAAGAGATCTACTTTAGTCTTCAGCCTCCCAATAGTCACCACACATGACCGATATATAGGGTCCACAATGACAGTATCGTCCACCGGCGTAGAAACATGAACAGGTGAAACTAGAGATTCACGGGGCATATCCAAATAATGAGCAAAATACGAGGACACATATGAATAAGTGGAACCAAGGTCCAATAATACAAAGGCATCTCTATGGCAAACTAAGACAATACCTGTAATCACAGTATCCGAAGCAATGGCATCTGGTATGGCAGGGAGTGCATAGAAACGGGCCTGACCGCCACCTGATCGGCCTCCCCTCTAGGGAGACCCCTAGCTGACTGAGCTCCACCCAGAGCTGGCTGGGCGGGTGGTGAAGTAACTGATGCCGAAGTCGAAGGCTGACTCCTCTGCTGAGATGAACCTCCTGAAAGGCGGGGACAATGCCTCTTGATATGCCCCAATCTCTGCACTCAAAGCAACCTCTCTCTCTGCAAATGGCGATGGGGACTGAAGAGAGCCCCGAGCACCGGGATAACTGCTAGAAGGCCCCGACATAGATAAGCTCTGAGCTGACGGGTCATGACTCAAACTCTCAGCTGGAAGGGCACAGAGAGATGAGTGATCCTGATGAGAACTAAAAGAACCATGGCCAGATGATGCACCACAGTAATCTGGGCGAGCCGTCTGAGCATACCTGTAAGGACGACCTCTGTCGTGGTGAAACTGACCACCAGCAGGAACACCACCAAAACTGCCTGATCCACGAGACCTCTTGGCCTCCCTCTCAACCCGCTCCTGGTTGCAAACCGACTCTATCTCTCGAGCAATGTCGACAACCTCATCAAACGTAGCACCAGACATCCTGTCTCTAGTCATGAGCACTCGCAGCTGAAATGTGAGGCCATCAATGAACCTCTTGATCCTCTCCCTATCAGTTGGAACTAGACAAACCGTATGATAGGCCAACTCAGAAAACCTCATCTCGTACTACGTCACAGTCATATCATCCTGACGTAACCTCTTGAACTATCTGCACAGCTCCTCTATGCGATACTGCGGTACATACTTCTCCAAGAAAAGAACGGAGAACTCCTACTACATAAGTGGTGCTGCACCAACCGGCCTACACCTTTCATAAGACTCCCACCAGATAAAGGCAGCTCTAGTAAACTGAAAAGTAGTGAACGAGACCCCGTTGGTCTCCAGAATACCTTCTATACGGAGGATCCTCTGACATCTTTCTAAGATACCATGTGCATCCTCTCACTTGGTACCACTGAAAAATGGAGGCTGGAGTCTCCCAAACCTCTCCAATCGACGCTGCTCATCATTGGGCATGACATAAACCATATAGTCCTGAGCAGCTACAACTGATTGGGCTGGTGGTGCCCCCGGTGTATGGAGTCCCTGTACTAATTGCTCTGGTGTGCGGGGGGCAGGAGTCTGAGCACCTTCTCTAGCCTAAGAAGTGGCTGTTGCGACCGAAACAGAGACCGCCTGAGCCAGACTGGCGCACATGGTCAGAATCTAAGCTAGGGCCTCCTGAAGGCCTGGAATCACAATGGGCAATGGTGGTGCCTGAGCTGGTCCCACAGGCTCATCCACCACTGGGGCATGCTTCTGAACTGGGGCAACTAGCGGATCTGTAGGTGCTGCCCTAGCTGAAGTGTGAGCTGCACCTATGCCCCTACCGCGACCTCGGCCTCTCGCGGCCCTAATTGGTGGTACTGGTGGCTGTCCGTCCTGACCTGTAGTACGCATCCTCACCATCTATGAGAGAATAGAACAGCAGAAGTATGGTTACAATAATCAACAGATTCACATGACAAGAATACAAGAATGTGAAGTTTCCTAAGGGTTCGGCAGCCTCTCGAAGATAAGTACAGATGTCTCCGTACCAATTCGCAAGGCTCTACTACACATTCTCATGACTCATGAGACCTATCTAACCTAGGCTCTAATACCAACTTGTCATGACCCAAAATCTAACCGTCGTGATGGCGCCTATCGTGGAACTAGGCAAGCCACAACTCAACATCTCAACACAGAAAAATCTTTGAACATAAAGACGGAAGTAATTTAAAATTTTAGGAAAGCCTTTTTAAAAACAGAAATATCTAAAATACGATACAATCCATCCCAAAATTGGGGTGCCACAGAGTACATGAGCATCTAAATCAGAATACAATCCATTACAGTGTCTAGAGAAATAAATTGAAAATACAACTAGTGATAAAGAAGGAGAGTCAAGGCCTATAAATGTTGTGCAGTTACCTTGGTAGTCTCCGAACTCTGAAGCTGTAATCAATAACCGCCGTTGTGACCAAAAACGCCTGGATCTGCACACGAGGTGCAGGGAGTAATATGAGTACATCCAACTCAGTAACTAACAAATCCAAACTTTGGACTGAAATGTAGTGACGAACTCAACCGGTATAGATAAAATAGAAATAACTGAACAGAAATATAGGTATGCTTTCAAATTAAATAGGCAACTCAAAACAGCAAAGTGAAGCAGATTCGAATAGCGTAAAGAATATAACTCTGCTATCTCTATATGCCAAAGTACATGCTGTGTGTGATGCACCATGCTGTCAGCCTCATGTGCTCACACTCTCGAATGCTCAACCACTCGGTACTGTATATGGCCCATACGGCCCAGGGAAGATCCATCCCGGAACATACATCACTGACTATAAGTCACCCAGTACCAAGGAAGGCCAATCCAGCCCTATGGAGAAGATCTATCTCCAGGTATCAAGTACTTCGGACAAGCTCCATGTCCAGGGAAGATCCATCCCTCAATAATATAAATCGCGCTCACTGGGGGTGTGTGCAGACTCCGGAGGGGCTCCTACAGCCCAAGCGCTATCATAAAATCAGTATAACCGCTATGGCGTGCAGCCTGATCCCTTAACTGTCACTCGTAATCAAGATCTTAGCCTCACTGAATCATCAATCTCTCCAGTCTCACTCACGGGCTCACAATATCATAGAAACTAGCCCGAAACAATGATATGATGTATCAATAAATAACAACTGAAACTGAGATATGATATAAAATGCGTGAACATGACTGAGCACGTAATATCAATGAAATCAGTGAAATTACAGCAAGAAACGACCACTAAGGGTCCCAACAGTACAGGCATAAAGCCCAAACATGATATCTAACATGATTGACAGCTAAATTACTTTATCATATGATGAAAACACGGATATCAACCAGATAGAGTCACTATACAGGGCCATGGAATCAATTAGGCCACAATTCCCACGGTGCACACCCGCACGCCCGTCACTTGGCATGTGCGTCAGCTCAATACCAATCACATAATACATAGTTCGGGGTTTCGAACCCTCATAATCATGTTTGAAAGTGTTACTTACCTGAAACCAAGCAAATCCTTACGTTGAAATGACTTTGCCTCCCAAATCGATCTCCAAACATCCTAAATCTATCCACAAGTAATACAATACAATCAATATAGGCTAAAGGGATCAATTCCACAAAAAAGTACTAAATCATAGCCAAATATCTGAAATCGTCTCAAACCGGCCTCCGGGCCCACGTCTCGAAATTCGACAAAAGTCATAACACCCGAAAGCTCATTCACTCATGAGTATAACCATACCAAATTTACCAAAATCAAATATCAAATGACCATTCAAATCTCCAAAACTCACTCTCCAATTTTCAAGCCCTAAACCCCCAAATTTCACTTC
This sequence comes from Nicotiana otophora, assembly GCA_000715115.1. Lineage (NCBI taxonomy): Eukaryota > Viridiplantae > Streptophyta > Magnoliopsida > Solanales > Solanaceae > Nicotiana > Nicotiana otophora. The sequence continues at coordinate 86,891 of AWOL01S0027784.1, read as the reverse complement.
AAAATCTCACTAATTAGGTGGGGGGAACAGATTTTATGATCCAAAATGAGTACAAGAAGCTTACCTTAATAGTCACCTCGAAAATCTTTCTCCTAAATCGCCTAAGTCCGAGTCCAAAATGTTGAAACAAGACAAAAATCATGAACCCTTTCTTTTCAACCTTCTGCCCAGGCTTTTCACCCTGCGGCCCTATTTCCGCACCTGCGGAACCCACTAAAAACACCGAGCTCGTACCTACGCTCCAGGTCTCGCACCTGTGGAGTCGCTCTTGTAGCCCTTCGTCTGCTTCTGCGGAAATGCCAAACTTTTCCTTTTTCGCATCTGCGGCCCATCCTCGCATCTGCGGACTCGCAGATGCGCATCCTTTCTCGCACCTATGCCCCATTCCCTTCCTGGCCTTACCCGGATCTATAGCCTCCTCTTCGCTTCTGCGTGTCCGCACCTATGGTTCCCCACTCGCAGGTGTGATTACACCAGCAGGAACAACACTTCAACTATCCTTCAACATCAAACTTTGATCCGTTAACCACCCGAAATCGACCCGAGGTCCCCGAGACCCCAACCAAACATACCAACAAGTCTTATAACCCGCTACGAACTTAGTCAAATCCTCTAATCACATCGAACACAAAAAACACGAATTACACACGGATTCAAGCCTAATGAACTTTGAAATTTCTAAATTCTACAAACGACGTCAAAACCTATCAAATCACGTTCGATTGACCCTAAATTTTGCATACAAGTCATAAATGACACCACAAACCTACTCCAACTTCTGGAATTCCAATCCGACCCCAATATAAAAAAGTCAACCCCCCGGTCAAACTTTTCAAAAATTCGACTTTCGCAATTTCATGTCTAAATTTGCTACGGACCTCAAATTCACAGTCCGGACACGCTCCTAAGTCCAAAATCATCCAACGGAGCTAACGAAACCGACAAAACTCCATTCCAGAGTCGTCTTCACACAATTCCGATTACGGTCAAAATCTTAAGACTTAAGCTTTCGTTTTATGGACTAAGTGTCCCAAAATACTCCAAAACAAAAAATAAGACCTCTTGGCAAGTCACATAAGCAGTAACAGATACGGAAAAAGTAGTAAATAAGGGATCGGGGCTAATACACGCAAAATGACCGGCCGGGTCGTTACATCAAACCTCCTATTGATCCAGTAATCCTTGAATTCTGCCATTATCTCAACGTGTGTCATGGCCAGATTGGCCTCATAGTATGGAGGGCTATTGCATGCCTTCGGTATTTAGCAGAACTGGTTTCCATGCCTTTTACTTTTTGGCACTTGCTTCACCTATACTCCCCCAAACTGTTTTGTGAAGGTGTATTTACTCTCGTGGCTAGAAGTAAGAGAGTTTTGGTTAGCCCTGAAGACGATCGGGACCGTGGCTGGTACGCTCATTTTGTTGTTGCTCCTACTAGTGGATTAGTGGGCGAAGAACATATGCCTTTCTCGGAGAAATGGAACTTTGCACGTAAGCTTTCTCATTTTTCTTTTTCTTTTAAAATATCTCAAAATACTGCATTATAATCAAATACCCAATTTTTCAGCAACCATGGATGTTTTTGATGAAATTTCCAGCTTTCGTGCTTGGGTAGAAAAGATGTTAACAGCTGCACCTATGGAGAAAAGGTCCTGGAAATACCTTTCTCAAAAATTCAGTTGGAAAGTGAAGACGCACGGTAATTTTTACCTTCATTGTCTTTTCTTTTCTCTTCCTTGTTTATTCAAGAATTTCTCATCCTTCCCTTTTTTATTAAGGTTTCCTATTCATGGCATTAGTCCCGCGTCTATTCCATCAACCAAGCTTTCTATGAGTCTTGCTCAAGAAAGAATTTTAAATGCTTCTTCTTCAAAAAGTAAAACTGATGGAGCCCGTGCCTCTGATGGCGAAGAGGAGACAGAGGAGGGTTCTTTAGTGAGATGACCATGAGTCAGAAGACGTGTGGTCTCTGATGATGAAACTACTCCTTATCGTGTCCCTTCAACAAGCTCAATCCCTTTTAGACTCCCGGATGAGCCAGAAAGTGCTCCTTTAGTGATTTCCGATGAAGATGATGTTGATCCTCCCCCAGGCTCTATTGATAGATTGTTTGCACATGGCTTCAAAGGTGATGAAGCTTTTGGGCCTATTTCTGAAGAATTGTCTCTTGCCTCCCTTCCAATCTCAGTTCCCGTTAATCCTACCGTATCCTTACTTGACGTTTCTCCTGCTGCTACTCCCGTGGCTACTTCCTATGTAGAAGCCGAACCTTCCAGTAGCATGAGGGCAATGAAAAGAGTTGTTATTGAGGTTCCTGAAGGTGGGAACTTATTAAACAAATCTGGTCAAGACGACGTATGGTTGAAACCTCTTCTAGGTCCCGCAGAGAAGTCGAAGTTAGAAAGTCATAGATCATTGACCTTGATGAATGATATTGTTCACTCTTCCTTGAAGGTACAAGCTTAATTTTATTTCCTTTCTCTTTTGTTTTTCTTACTCATAAATCTTTCCCTTTTTTTGCAGATCAACTTGATTGGCACGGAGCTTATGAAAAGAGTTGTTCAGATGGACCAGCAAGTTATATATTACCGCACCGAGGCTGACAACTAGAAAGGGCAATTCGAAGATCTTCAATTGGAAAATAAAGTTCTAGCGGAAGAGAAGAATTCTTTGGAACAAGAGATGAGAGTAATTATCGCTAGTTAGCGATTGAAAAGCTTCTTCTAGTCAGGTTGGAAAGGATAAGGATATACTTGAGTCTTCCTTTGCTGAATAACTTTCAAAGGTAACTAAAGAAGTAAGGAGTTTAAAGGAACTCCTTAATCGAAAGGAGGCTTATGCAGGAGAGCTGGTTCAAACGCTTACTCAAGCTCAAGAAGATCTTCGTGCCTCTACTGATAAGATTCAGTTCTTGGAAAGCTCTCTTTCTCCTTTGAAGATAGCTTATGATGCCTCTGAAGTAGATAAAGAACAGTTGAGAGTCGAGATTGACCAGTGGGAGAAGGATTATGAGATGCTCGAGGATAAGCTAATGTTGGATGTGAGCTGGGATTTCCTTAACACTCCCCTTGAGACTCTAGTTGAAGCCAACCAGGAGGATTTTGACCTTATGTTGAGATTTCCAAAGCTAAAGAAGTAACTGAAAAAACTCAGCAACGGCAAATATTTTCCTCACCTGAAGTCGAAGGTCCCGAAGGTGATGGAAATGGACTTGTTCCTGGTGGGGCTGATATTCAAGCCTCTTCTTCTTAAGTTGATCCTTCTTCTCCCGTTGATGATGCTCCCATAGATGATTCTCCTTAGTTTGTTATTGCTTTTTTGTTAACTTTTATTTAGTTGCTTTGCTCTTAACTTAACAACGTTTTGGAAGGTTATTTTTTTTAATAAAAGAGGGCCGTTTTATGTTAACGACATTGATAAAGATGATGTCTCATTTTTATATTGGTGTAAATATATGAAAGACGAAGTAGACATGAAAAAGAAATAATTTGAGGAAGTTTTATGTTTTGAACTTTCAAATGAATTTCGCACATCACTTTCATTTATTCATACAACACTTTCATAACTACTTTCTTTGTAACAGATTTTTGAAATACAAAATCGGGTATATTATCCCGTGACTAGTTTTTGGCCTTAACCTAAAACTCGTAGGAACATGGTACGTATCGCGTGTCCTTTTCGCAAGTTTACACCTTTACAAGTTTTCTTCAAGTATTTTGATCTAGATTTCTATATGTATAGTCCCCCCAATGTTAGAGCTTTGAAGTATGAAATCTTGAACACTGGATCACTCCTTCCTTTTGGTCCATTTCCTAAAAAGAAAAATACAGACGGGACTCGGAGATATATATTTAGATGATGACTGCATAGCCCCTTTTTCCATCAGAAAGGTTGTAACCTAGACCGGGAATAATTTAGTATTCCGCGTGTCTTTCAGGTCTAATATCATCATTTGGTATGTGCTAGCTTTTTTCCTATCATCTAAAATTGTTAGTAAAATCAAAAAGAACAAAATAAAATCGTAACTGAGTGATACCTGTCCATGGGTAATGTTTTCTAAAAGTAGTATTTCTTCAAATGAACAGCATTCCAGTTTGACGGTAGCATCTTGCCATTTATGGTTTCCAACTCATATGTTCCTTTTCTAGTAATGCCTCAAACCCTATAAGGTCCTTCCCAATTCGGACTTAATTTTCCCGCATTTGCTACTTTTGTTGATCGAAACAACTTTTTGAGGACAAAGTCCCCAATCTTCGAGTACCTCGGATTAGCTTTCCTGTGGTAATATCGTTCAATCACCTATTTTTGAGCCGCCATCCTTATTAGCGCTGCTTCTCTCCTTTCTTCTAGTAAATCCGAATTTATTTACATTTCTTCCTCATTTGACTCCTCAGTAGTATGCGTGTATCTCGTACTTGGTTCACCTATTTCTATTGGAATTATGGATTCCAGTAGAAAATGGAGTCTCGCCCGTACTTATTTTTGCTATCATTCGATAAGCCCATAATACCTCGGTAACACTTTTGGTCACTTGCCTTTTGATTCTTCTAGTCTCTTCTTCAAGTTATTAATAATAACTTTGTTTGTTGACTCAGCTTGCCCGTTGGCTACAGGATGGTAAGGTGCAGATGTAATTCGTTTAATCTGCCAACTCTGAAAGAACTCTGTGATTTTTGTGCCTACGAATTGTGGGCCATTATCACACACGATTTCCTTTGGAACTCCAAAGCGGCAGATAATGTTTTACCAAATAAAGTCCCTGGCCTCTTTTTCTCGCACCTGTTTGAAAGCTCCTGCTTCTAACCATTTTAAAAAATAATCTGTTAAAACTAATAGAAACCATACATTTCCTTTAGCTTGAGGTAACAGACCTACGATATCCATGCTCCATTTCATGAAAGGCCATGGCGATATAACCGAATGTAACAATTCTACTGGGTATCGTTGACACTTATCGCACCTGGCTGCAAAGTTTTCTGCTTCTTCCTCCATTTTTGGCCAATAGTATCTTGATTTTATTAAAGTCTTCACAAATGATATCCCCCTAGCATGATTGTCACAGTGCCCCTCATGTACTTCCCTCATCACATATTCCGTTTGTGAAGGTCCTAGACATTGTGCCAAAGGTCCACCGAACATATTTCGGTATAAGTTTCTACGAATTAAGCAATAACGGGCGGATTTTTGGCGAAGTACCTATGACTTCTTCTTGTCCTCGGGTAAGATTTTGTACTGCAAAAAGGTGACAAACTCGTTCCTCCAATCCCAAGTTAAATTATTAAAATTTACCTCGTTCTTGTCTTGGTCGAGTGCCGAATGGAACAAATGTATTACAATAGCATTTTCTGCATTTGTTATCTCAATAATAGACATGAGATTGGCTAACTCATCTGCTTCTGCATTCTCCTCCCTTGGTTTTTGCACAACCTTCCACGACTGAAATTGTCTGACTAATTCCCGTACATTTTCCAGGTATTGTTGCATTCGTGCCTCTCATGCTATGTAAGTCCCCTGCATTTGGTTAACTACTAGCTGCGAATCACTTTTGATTTCAATCTGTTCTATGCTAAGTTCTCGTGCCAGTTCCAAACCTGCAATCACAGCTTCGTACTCTGCTTCATTGTTAGTGATGGATAATATTTTATTGCTTGCCTTATGACTTTCTCTAAAGGCGTAATTAAACCAATACATATGCCCGCTCCTTTAACATTCGACGAACCGTCGGTAAATAAAATCCAAGTCCCCAAATTAGATCCGGTAAATACATGTAATTCCTTTTCTGCTTCAGGAACTAAATTCGTGCTAACATCTACTAAAACCTATGATTTAATTGCAGTTTTGGGCTGATATATGATATCATGCCAACTGAGTTCTATTGCCCACTTAACTAACCTATCAGATAGTTCTTGTTTATGCAATATATTCCTCAGGGGGAAAGCAGTTATTATAGAGATAGGATGACATTGAAAATAAGATTTCAATTTCTTGATGCCATAATTAATGCTAAAGCAAGCTTTTCTAGATGAGGATATCTTGTCTCAGCATCTAACAAAGATTTACTAACATAATATATCAGAGATTGTTTAACTTTATCCTCTCGTACCAACATCGTACTTACCGCCACTTCTGACACAGCACCAGTTTCTTCACCACCCGCTCAGCCAGCTCGGGGTGGATCTCAGTCAGCTAGGGGCTGCCGAGAGGGGAAGGCCGATCAGGGGGTGGCCAGGCCCGTTTCTATACCCTCCCTGCCAGACCATATACCATTGCTTCGGATGCTGTGATTACAGGTATTGTCTCAGTTTGCCATAGAGATGCCTTTGTATTATTTGACCCTGGTTCCACTTATTCATATGTGTCCTCGTATTTCGCTCATTATCTAGATGTGCCCCATGAGTCTCTAGTTTCATCTGTTCATGTATCCACTCTAGTGGGCAATACTATTATTGTGGACCGTGTATATCGGTCATGTGTTCTGACTATTGGAAGTCTGGAGACCAGAGTAGATTTCTTGTTGCTTAGTATGGTCGATTATGACGTGATTTTGGGTATGGATTGGTTGTCTCCATGTCATATTGTTCTAGATTGTCACGCTAAGACCGTGATGTTGGCGATGCTTGGGTTGCCGAGGGTTGAGTGGAGTGGCTCTATAGACTATGTTCCCCGTAGAGTGATTTTATACTTGAAGGCTCAGCAGATGGTTGAGAAGGGTTGTCTAATTTATTTGGCCTTTGTGAGGGATGTTAGTGCAGAGACCCCTGCTATTGATTTTATTCTGGTGGTGTGAGATTTTTCGGATGTGCTTCCTGCAGACCTGTCGGGCATGCCGCCTGATAGGGATATTAACTTCGGTATTGATTTGGTGCCGGGCACTCAGCCCATTTCTATTCCACCGTATCGTATGGCACCGGCGGAGTTGAAGGAATTGAAGGAACAGCTTCAGGAACTCCTTGATAAGGGGTTTATCCCGCCTAGAGTGTCACCTTGGGGTGCACCAGTTCTATTTGTTAAGAAGAAGGATGGTACAATAAGAATTTGCATTGATTACAGGTAGTTGAACAAGGTCACAATCAAGAACAAGTATCCTTTGCCACGTATTGATGATCTGTTTGACCAGCTTCAGGGAGCGATGGTGTTCTCCAAGATTGATTTGAGGTCAGGGTATCACCAGCTGAAGATTCGGGACTCAGATATTCTTAAGACAGCTTTCAGGACCCGATATGGCCATTATGAGTTCCTTATTGTGTCTTTTGGGCTGACCAACGCCCCAGCAGTGTTCATGCCTCTGATGAACAATGTGTTTCAGACTTATCTTAACTCGTTCGTTATTGTATTCATTGATGACATCCTGGTGTACTCTCGTAGCCAAGAGGAGCATGCCCAGCATCTAAGGATTGTGTTACAGCGGTTGAGGGAGGAGAAGCTTTATGCAAAGTTCTCCAAGTGTGAGTTCTGGCTAAGTTCAGTGGCGTTCTTGGGGCATGTAGTATCTAGTGAGGGTATTCAGGTAGATCCAAAGAAGATAGAGGCGGTTCAGAGTTGGCCTAGACCGTCCTCAGCCACGGAGATTTGGAGTTTTCTCGGTTTGGCTGGTTATTACCTTCGTTTTGTGGAGGGTTTCTCATCTATTACATCGCCCTTGACTAAATTGACCCAAAAAGGTGCTCCTTTCAAGTGGTCGGATGAGTGCGAGGGGAGCTTTCAGAAGCTCAAGATTGCTTTGACCACGACTCTAGATCTAGTTCTACCATCAACTTCTGGTTCTTACACAGTGTATTGTGATGCCTCGCGAATCAGTATTAGGTGTGTTTTGATGCAGGAGGGTAGAGCGATTGCTTATGCTTCGCGCCAGTTGAAGCCCCATGAGAAGAACTATCATGTCCACGACCTTGAGTTAGCAGCTATTATTCACGCCTTGAAGATTTGGTGGCACTATTTGTATGGGGTCCATTGTGAGATTTACACTGATCATCGAAGTTTGCAGCATCTATTCAAACAGAAGGATCTTAACTTGCGTCAGCGGAGGTGGTTGGAGCTTCTTAAGGACTATGATATCACCATTTTGTACCATCCCGGGAAGGCCAATGTGGTGGCCGATGCCTTGAGTCGCCGGGCGGAGAGTTTGGGGATCTTAGCATATATTCCAGCAGCAGAGAGGCCATTGGCTTTGGATGTTCATGCCTTGTCTAGCCAGTTTGTTAGATTGGATATTTCTGAGCCGCGTCAAGTATTGGCTTGTGTGGTCTCTTGGTCTTCTCTTTATGATCGTATCAGGGAGCGTCAGTATAATGACCCCCATCTACTTGTCCTTAAGGACACGGTCCAGCACCGTGATGCTAAGAAGGTCACAATTGGGGATGATGGTGCATTGAGGATGCAAGGCAGGCTATGTGTGCCCAATGTAGAACGTTTGCGTGAGTTGATTCTCCAAGAGGCTCACAGTTCACGGTATTCTATTAATCCGGGTGTCGCAAAGATGTATCAAGACTTGAGACAGCATTACTGGTGGAGAAAAATGAAGAAGGACATAGTGGAGTATGTAGCTCGGTGCCTAAATTGCCAGCAGCTGAAGTATGAGCATCAACTACCAGGTAGGTTGCTTCAGAAGCTAGAGATTCCGGAGTAGAAGTGGGAGCGGATCACTATGGATTTCGTTGTTGGACTCCCACGGAATTAGCAGAGGTTTGATGCAGTTTGGGTGATTGTGGATAGGCTGACTAAGTCAGCTCATTTCATTCCTATGATGACTACCTATTCTTCCGAGCAGCTAGCTCGAGTGTATATCCGCGAGATCGTCAGGCTTCATGGCATACCGGTATCTATCATCTCTTACCGGGGTACGCAGTTTACATCATGGTTCTGGAGGGCCATACAGCATGAGTTAGGTACTCGAGTGGAGTTGAGCACATCATTTCACCCTCGGACGGACGGACAATCCGAGCGCACTATTCCAATATTAGAGGATATGCTCCGTGCATGTGTGATGGAGTTTTGGGGTTCGTGGGATCAGTTCTTTCCTCTAGCGGAGTTTGATTACAATAATAGTTATCAGTCGAACAGCCAAATGGCACCATATGAGGCTCTGTATGGTAGGCGATGTAGGTCTCCAGTGGGTTGGTTCGAGCCAGGCGAGGCTAGATTATTGGGTTCAGGATGCTCTGGAGAAGGTTAAGGTGATTCAGGATAGACTACGCACAGCCCAGTCCAGACAGAAGAGTTATACAGATCGGAAGGTTCGCTATGTTGCATTCATGGTTGGAGAGCGGGTCTTGCTTTGGGTATCGCCTATGAAGGGCGTTATAAGGTTTGGGAAGAAGGGCAAGCTTAGCCCAAGTTTCATTGGTCCCTTTGAGGTGTTGCAGCTGGTTGGAGAAGTTGCTTATGAGCTTGCTTTACCTCCTAGTCTAGAGGGAGTTCACCCAATGTTTCTATGCTCCGGAAGTATCACGATGATCCGTCTCACGTGTTGGATTTCAGCTCAGTCCAGTTGGACAATGATCTATCTTACGTTGAGCAGCCAGTGGCTATTTTGGACAGGCATGTTCGAAAGCTGAGGTCAAAGAACATTGCTTCTGTGAAGGTTCAGTGGAGGGGTCAGCCGGTCAAGAAGGCGACTTGGGACACCGAGATCGATATGCGCAGCAGTTATCCTCATTTTTTTACCACTTCAGGTATGTCTCTATATGCGTTCAAGATGGAGAGGATGCAATGACCCGGCCGGTCGTCTCAAGTGTTGTAGCCCCGTTTCCCCATTTTCTGCTTCTATTGAGTTTTACAGCTGTTATATGATTTACCGGGTTGGTTGGTTCGGGTGCGGAGTGATGTCGGAGTGAATTGAGACACTTAGTCTCTTAATTGGAAGCTTAAGTTGGAAAAGTCAATCGGATGTTCACATATGTGTAAACGGCCTCAAATTTGAATTTTGATGGTTCAGTTAGCGTTGTTAGGCAATTTTGGACTTAGGAGCATGTCCGGAATGTGATTTGGAGGTCCGTAGTAGAATTAGACTTGAATTGGCAAAAGTTAGATTTTTGGCAAATTTGACCGAAAGTGGACTTTTTGATATCGGGGTCAGATTCCGATCCCAAAAGTTGGAGTAGGTCCGTAATGTTTAATATGACTGGTGTGCAAAATTTGAGGTCAATCGGACGTGGTTTGATAGGTTTCGGCGTCGTTTGTGGAATTTGGAAGTTTAGCAGTTCGTTAGGCTTGAATCCGGGTGTAATCCATATTTTTGATGTTGTTTGGAGTGATATGATGGTTTCTACTAAGTTCGTATTGGGTTATAATACTTATTGGTATATTTTATTGAGGTCCGGGGGCCTCGGGTGTGTTTCGGATACTTAACGGGTTGAAATTGGGACTTAGGTAATTGCTGCGTTTTCTGGTGTTCTGGTGTTTCGCACCTGCAGTGAGGAGACCGCATGTGCCGACCCGCAGAAGCGAAGAGGAGGCCGCAGATACGGGCTGGTCCAGGAAGGGCAGGGGGCGCAGGTGCGAGAAATGATGCGCATCTGCGAGCCCGCAGATGCAAGGATGGCAGGTAGATGTGAAAAGCAAAAGTTTGGGCATTTCCGCAGAAGCGGACGAAGGGCCACAGAAGCGACTCCGTAGGTGCGATACCTGGAGTGCAGGTGCGAGCCCAGTGTTTTGAGTGGGTTTCTTAGGTGCGGATATATTTTTCATAGGAGCGGTTCCGCATGTGCGGAAATAAGGTCGCAGGTGCGAAAGGCCTCGGCAGAACATATAAATACGGGACTTTGAGATTTTTCACCATTTTCACTATTTTGAACTCGAATTTTGGAGGATTTTGAAGTGATTACTGAGGTAAGCTCCTTGCGTCCATTTATCTTCAATAATGATGTTTTTTCACTAATTTTTCACCTAATTGGTGAGTTTTTGAGGTGAAATTTGGGGGTTTAGGGCTAGGGAAATTGAAGAGTGAATTTTGGGGATTTGGATGACCAAATGGTGTCGGAATTTGATAAATTTGGTATGGTTAGACTTGTGAGTGAATGGGATTTCGGGTTTTGTGACTTTCGTCGGATTTTGAGACGTGGGCCTAGGGACCGGGTCGAGCCTATTTCGGATTCTGCATATAATTTCGTATTTTTCTTGTGGAATTGATTTTTTTAGACAATATTAATTATATCATAGTGGTTGTGGCTAGATTCAAGGCATTTGGAGACTGATTCGAGAGGCAAAGGCATTTCAGAGTAGGATTTTGCGTGGTTTTTACGTAACTAACAGTCTTAAATCTGGTCCTGAGGGTATGAAACCCTGGAATTTGGTATGATGTGATTATTTTGGAGGTGACGCACATGCTAGATGACGGGCGTGCGGGTGTGCATCGTGGAGGAATTGTGACTTGGTCCGTCCCGTGAGACTGTAAAGTCGAATAGCTTATTGTTAATTACATGTTCCCTCTGTCTTCTAGAAATTTGACTGTTATTCATGTTAGAAACCATGCTTAGGCCATATGATATCACTGTTAGGACCTGCAGCGGTCGGGTACTTGTTGAATTAGCTGCTATTTGCTGTCTTGTACTCAGTCACAGTTTTACTTGCATGTCATATCTCCGTTTCCTCTTGTTGATACTTGTTATTATCTCTTTTGGGTTGATTTGTATGATTTCAGAGAGCCCGAGAGGCTAGAGAGGTTAGTGACTGAGATAGGGCCTGAGTGTCATGTCGTGAGCTATGTAAGATATATGGATCAGGTTGCACGCTGCAAACGAGCCTGAGGGATGAATGTATATGAATCAGGTTGCATGCCGCAACAAACCTTATGGCTATTTATGGATTGTGGATCGGGTTGCACGCCGCAACGAGCCTTATGGCTACTTATATGATTGGATCGGGCTGCATGCCGCAGAGATATAGCGCTTAGGCTGAAGGATCCCCTCCGGAGTCTGTACACCCCCAGTGAGCGCATGCACCTATTGAGTGTGATTATTGAGGGCTGAGAGCCGAGTGTTTGAGCTATTGAGAGGTTGAGTGATTGTTACCATAAGAAGTTGCATTTGTTTCCTTTGTTGTTGCACTTAGTTGAATTATGTCATTGTTCTGAACTTCTGGAAAATATTGTATCCGGTTTATCTGAACTTAGTAAATGTACAACTGACTGAACTTATATTGCCGGAATTGAATCATGTCTACTTTCATTGTTGAAATTTTTGAAGTGAACGATAATTGCATAGCTCGTCACTACTTCTCAGTTCCTTGTTTATTTTTGTTACTTATTGAGTTGGTTGTACTCACGCTACACCCTCCACTTCATGTGCAGATCCAGATGTATCCGGTCACGGAGGACGTTAATCTCGTGCGTGGTTGAGTGTCGGAGATTCATGAGGTAGCTGCCGGCGTTCGCAGTCCTTGTCTCTCTTTTCTTGTTATCTTTCTTTTCGTTATTAGCATTTAGACACTGTTTCTTAGACTGGTTATTTAGATGCTCATGACTTGGTGACACCTCGATGTTTGGGGCTATTTTTCCGCGTTGTATTTTGAGTTTAACTCCTGTTTTTATGAAAACTCTGTCATATCAAGCTTTTGGTTTATTTTGTGAATCATTTGAAATATTTTGAAAAAAACATCGGATTGCCTAGTACCATCGATAGGCGCCATCACGGCAAGTTAGGGTTTTGGGTCGTGACATTAATCCAGATTATCAAAGGTTGCTAATTGACCGGATCGTTTATATGAATAGTATGTTCCCACAATACTACTCGCCTGTCCACAATATATCAATCATATATTCCTATAGTATTGAGTCTATCACGAACAAATATAATCCGGCTTTTAACTAAGCAACATTGTTAGGTATATTCTTATCCTAATGGCTAAATCATTCCCCGATCCACGGGTTTAGAAATAAGCTCTCTTTAATTCTACTCTACTCTAAACACGGCTTTCCCAAGCATAGCATAGACAGTAAGGTGAATTGGTAGCTACTACAATTCACAAGTTAAAACTAGAATTAAAGAAACAACCATAAGATGATAATTCGAATTAACGAAGATGTAATTAATAAATGTTAATAATCATGTCAACCACAACCCTAGAAACTAGATTGCTTAGCCACTCATGTTCGTAGTAACAACTTTTCAAGTATTTTGCATAAACAAATTACAAAGAAAAGATGAAGGAATGAATAACTCGATAATTTTCTCCTCCAAAGAATGTTCCCAGTGTCTTCTCTCCTTCAGAAATAGTCTCCTTAGGTCTAAAGTGTGTCAAAACAATTAAAAAATAACATATTTTCATATATTTATACCAAGTAGGGTTGGGCCTAGACGAAATCTCCCTTTCCTAGCCGAAATAGGAAAACTTGCAAATTTATTGCTTTTCATGCGTCACATTGTGCGTCACCCCGTGCGTCGCACTAGTGATTTTTCCTGTCAGACCAAAAAAATACAGTCTTTGAACTTTGGAAATTTCTGACATAAAATTACACTAATGCGTCGCACTAGTGCATTTGTTTAACAATTGCTTCTTTCTTGAATTTTGACTTCTAGAATTGATCCTCGACCCCCGAACACGATCCCGGCTTAATCCCTTGGGCTTTTACTCAGACTTCAAAGCTCTAAATAGCTCGAATTAGTTCTACAACATCTACATAACTCGAAATCGCTCCTACAAGGCATAAAATACACAATAAGTGCAAAACACTAACAATTAAATCTCAAACACAATTAAAGTGTAGTGAATTAGAGTGTAATAAGCGACTAAAATACGAGATTATAGCCTTTCATCACCACCCCACACTTAAATCATTGCTCGTCCTCGAGCAATCAAACTACACTTTACAATAACACGACCTTTTTAAACAACTGTCATAACTTATCAGACCAAGAATATTTAAAATAATAGATTAAGCACTTTAATGTAACATCCTCGTCTCACGATTTGACTCACAAGCACCCTGTATGTTTCACAAACCGCTCATTTACTCTAACACAGAGGTCAATAACATTACCTTTCCTTCATGAATCAAGTGCCGTCACACAAAATAATCCATACACAATAAAGTTTAAGAACAATCAGAAACTCAAGATAGAAAGAATTCTCTCTCAGAAACAGCATTTATATGCCACAAAAGATGCACCATAGGCTTGCCCGTAGTGTACTACTCTACTAATTGAGTTTATTCAGTCAGGGATCAAGTAGGATTTTATTTGGTTGTAATGTAGGCTGCAGGACGGGTAGGATACATTTAGATATAAGAGTGACTACACCTCCCTAAGCATTTTTAATACATACCATTTTACCATTAAAACCCCCACAATTATNACTAATGCGTCGCACTAGTGCATTTCTTCAACAATTGCTTCTTTCTTGAATTTTGACTTCTAGAATTGATCCTCGACCCCCGAACACGATCCCGGTTTAATCCCTTGGGCTTTTACTCAGACTTCAAAGCTCCAAATAGCTCGAATTAGTTCTACAACATCTACATAATTCAAAATCGCTCCTACAAGGCATAAAACACACAATAAGTGCAAAAGACTAACAATTAAATCTCAAACACAATTAAAGTGTAGTGAATTAGAGTGTAATAAGCGACTAAAATACGAGATTATAGCCTTTTATCACCACCCCATACTTAAATCATTGCTCGTCCTCGAGCAATCAAACTACACTTTACAACAACACAACCTTTTTAAACAACTCTCATAACCCATCAGACCAAGAATATTTAAAAAATAGATTAAGCACTTTAATGTAACATCCCCATCTCAAGATTTGACTCACAAGCATCCTGTATGTTTCACAAACCGCTCATTTACTCTAACACAGAGGTCAATGACATTACCTTTCCTTCATGAATCAAGTGCCGTCACACAAAATAATCCATACACAATAAAGTTTAAGAACAATCAGAAACTCAAGATAGAAAGAATTCTCTCTCAGAAACAGCATTTATATGCCACAAAAGATGCACCATAGGCTTGCCCGTAGTGTACTACTCTACTAATTGAGTTTATTCAGTCAGGGATCAAGTAGGATTTTATTTGGTTGTAATGTAGGCTGCAGGACGGGTAGGATACATTTAGATATAAGAGTGACTACACCTCCCTAAGAATTTTTAATACATACCATTTTACCATTAAAACCCCCACAATTATGTCAAACCAAACTCCACCTTCACATCAATATACATCAACTCCCTACTTCTTTAAGCACAATTACATCAAGAATTACCACTTATCAAGGAATATATGCACAACAATACAAAAAAATAAATTCTCTTCTTTTTCAATTCAAGTGGCTCTTACTTTTTCAAGACAATGCACATTTCTCTTTATTTCAATAATTCCACTCAAATGCCAAACCAACACCCCCACACTTTAACTTTTATAAAATTCATAACAAATTCAAGTGCTCACGAGAGGTACAAGGTTCAAATAGAAGGTCAATTCAAATAAATTGGTAAGGCTTGTAATGTGGTTACCAAAGAAACATGATTACAGGCTCAAAGGGGTTAACTACGATACATAACAATTAGGTGGATAAAAGTATATAACTGACTCAACAAAGAAATGCCTATATCACTTCCTAGACTGACAAAACTACTAATTTGCTTTGCAAACACACGGGGCAAGTTCTAGACATCAAATGCAATGCACAGAATACACAAAAATCTCTCTCTCTCTCTCTCTCTCTCACACACACACACCTGACACATAACTCACTCAAGATTGGACTCATCTATATACTCTAGTCAAAGAAGTTAAGCCAAGTTAATATCATACAATTTAAGGCACTGATACAAAAGTCAAAAATATTGAGCTTAAGCGTCACAACTAAAGCACTCACTATTCTCAAATCATAACAAAGTCAAGAGATATTGCTTCAATTCCAATCACAGCACAAGAGATTTTTTCAGATAATTTTTGGGGTTAATAGATAATTAAATGATTAGTCTCAATAACTACAAAGATACTACGCTAAAGGCCATTACATTGTACTACGCTAAAAGGCACTACATTATAATTACGGGCACTACATTAAAATTACGGTCACAACATAACACTAAAGGGGACTAAATAGCATTAATTGTTCATAAAATAGTAATTTATCTATTTTACTAATCTTTTAGCACATAAATAATCTAATCCGGATAATAGAAAAATTAATTTAATCACAAAACAATCACGAAAATACATATACTACAGTAAAAAATAATTAATAAATATTTTTATAACATTTAATAACATTAATTATTCATAAAATAACAATTTCTCTATTTACTAATTCTTTTAGCACAATAATAATCTAAACCGGATAAAAAATAACAAATTAAATATATTGCAAAACAATCACAAAAGAATATATATCAGAGTAAAAAATAACTATTAGGCATTTTTATACATGAGTTTTAACAAACAATAAGTCGGAATACCTCGATTTTAAAGTTTTTGAAAGGTGAAGATTTGATGATTTGGGGGCCGAAACGAATAATCCACTACGAGATAACGCTATAGATCCGATGTTAGCTTGCTACAATACCGAGAATCTATACTTTTGTGGCACAGGTGGGCTCCAATGGAGTTTTTCTTTGTTAAAAAGGAGGAGGGATCGCTGGAAACTAAAAATGGGGGTTACTGGTTCGCGTCTGGTGGGGGAAGGAGATGACATGATTTTTTATATAGGTATAGCGCGCATATATAAGACGCTATAGTATAGCGCCGTATATATGCGCGCTATACCTTCCGCCCATTTTAAGTTCAAATATAGCGCGATATAAAATGATATCCTTTCTTTTAACCTATTTGTATCTCTTGAGTCCAAATGAATCATACTTTATTTCAGAACTTTATTAAATACAATCTCCTTGTGCTTTTTTTTATTATGCCAATGTACTTCGTGTCCATTAATTAATGTAATTTGATTTGACAAAATACTATTGTACTACATGCCCATTAACCACAAAAAGTTCATATTTCACACCTAACTAGTACTTCGTGCCCATTAATCACTAAAAACTCACCAAATCAGTTTTAGTGCCTTGTAAAGTAACTTGATTTGACAAAATATCGATGTACTTCGCGTTCTGTTAATCACTATTTTACATTTTTTGTCTAACCAGTTTTAATGCCATGTAAAGTAATTTGCTTTTGACAAAATAACAATGTACTTCGTATTCCATTAATCACTAAAAACTCACCAAATCAGTTTTAGTGCCTTGTAAAGTAACTTGATTTGACAAAATATCGATGTACTTCGCGTTCTGTTAATCACTATTTTACATTTTTTGTCTAACCAGTTTTAATGCCATGTAAAGTAATTTGCTTTTGACAAAATAACAATGTACTTCGTATTCCATTAATCACTAAAAATTCAAATGTTTCGCCAAACCAGTTTCAATGCAAGTTATAAATTGATTTGACAAAATATGAATGTACTTCGTGTCCCATTAATCATTAAAAATTCACCTTTTTTGCCTAACCAATTTTAATGCAATGTAAAGTAACGTCATGTAATGATCCGGCCAGTCATTTTAAAAATTGTAACCCCACTCCTTTATTTACTGTTCATTTTATACTTTATAACTATTATGTAATTTGTCGGGGTAGTCGGTTCGGGTCCGGTGAGGTTTTGGAATGAATTGGAACACTTAGTCCTAAGTTTTAAAGCTTAAGTTCAAATAGTGGCCGGATGTCGATTTATGTGCAAACGACTCCGCAATATTAATTTTGATAATTCCAACAGCTCTGTATGGTGATTTTGGACTTAGAGGCATGTTCGGAATTTTATTTGGAAGTCTGTAGTTAAAATAGGCTTGAAATGGCTAAAATAAGAATTTAAGTTTGGAAGTTTGACTGGGGAGCTGACTTTTTGATATCGGGGTCGGAATACAATTCTGAAAATTTTTATAGCTCTGTTATGTCATTTATGACTTGTGTGCAAAATTTGAGGTCAATCGGACTTGATTTGATAGGTTTCGACATCGAATGTAGAAGTTGGAAATTCTTAAGTTTAATTAAGCTTGAATTGGGGTGTGAATTGTGATTTTAGCATTGTTTGATATGATTTGAGGTTTCAAATAAGTTCGTATGATATTTTAGGACTTGTTGGTATTTGTTGGTTGAGGTCCCGAGGGTCTCGGGTGAGTTTCGGATGGTTAACGGATCAAAAGTTGGACTTAAAAAGCTGCTGCAATTTTCTTCTGCTGGAAATGCAGAAATCGAAGCCCAGAAGTCGAGCCAAGGATCAAAGCCCGGAAATCGAGCCCGAAAAATCGAGCCCAGGATCGAAGTCCAGAAATCGAGCCCAGGGTCGAGGGCCGGACCGGAAGCCAGGTTCGAAACCAGGGTCGAGGGCCATGATCGAAGCTCAGGATCGAGGGCCATGATCAAAGGCCAGGATCGAGGGCCATGATCAAAGGCCAGGATCATGTGCCAGGGTCGAAGCCATGATCGAGGGGCAGGATCGAGGCAGGACCGAGGGCTGACTAGGCAGAATTACAAAACAGGGGACTTCGTCCTATTTGCCATTTTTGACGAATTGGAGCTTGAGGAGAGGCGATTTTTGATAGATTTTCAAGGAAAAATATTGGGGTAAGTGATTCTAACTCGGATTTAGTTAATATACACGAATATATCATTATTTTCACCATTTAATTAGTGTTTTGAGATGAAAATTTGGGAAAATTTTAGAAAATTCATAGAAAATAATTTTTGTGATTTCGGTGTCGATTCGGAGTCGGATTTGGGTGAAACTGGTATGATTGGACTCATAATTGAATGTGTTGTTGGATTTTATGAGTTTTGCCGGATTTCGAGATGTGGGCCCCACTGGCGATTTTTGAATTAATTTCGAATTTTTTATTGAAAAATATAGTATTTTCTTATGAAATTGATTCGTATAATTTTTGTTGACTGTATCGAATTATTTTGGCTAGATTTGAGCCATTAGAGTCGGATATTTGTAGAAAAGCCATTCTTACCGATTGATTGAGCTTGGTTCGAGGTAAGTGGCTTGCCTAACTTTGTAGGGGGGAACTCTCCGTAGGATTTGTACTGTTTTTGATATATGAGCGCCGTGTACGTGAGATGGCGAATACGTACATGAGCTAATTGTGTAAAAACCCGATTTTTCTACTAAGTAATAACCTGATTTCCTTCTTATTTGAGTTCCATCAGCATGCGTGGTATCCGGCTAGACGAGAATAGCATGCCTACTTACCTTAACTGTTTACTTGAACTATGTGCAGTACTTTGGGACTACGGAACGGTATTCCGGGAGATCCCTCTGTACTGCATATTTACTTTGGGACTGCGGAACGGTATTCCGGGATATCCTCCTGTTCTGAACATTTACGTTGGGACTACGAGACGGTATCTCGGAAAATCCCCTGTTGTTATCTCTGTGTACTAAGCTGTTGTCTTTTATGATTTCATTCTTTTTAAATTTCAGTCTTTATTTTACTGCGGTATTTCATTCTATCTTGTGTTATTATATATATATATATATACCAGTAGGCCCTGACCTGACCTCGTCACTACTTGACCGAGGTTAGGTTTGGCACTTACTGGGTACCGATTGTAGTATACTCATGCTACTCTTCTGCACATGTTTTTCGTGTGCAAATCTAGGTACTCCTTATCAACTGCACTATCAGTGAGCCGGGACAGCTTTGGAGACTTCAAGGTATATTTTCCGCGTCCACAGGCCTCGGAATCCCCTTCTACTCTTCCCCATGTCCATTATCTTATGTATTTTCTTTTGATAGACTCTGATGTATAAAAATACTAGATTTTCCTCCTGTAGTTTGTGATTCATGATGTTCCGGATTTTGGGAATGCTGTGTAGTATATTGAGGAGTTGGTTATTGTACATGCCAAGTGGCATGGTACTCAGTTATAGTGTTATTGCTACAGTTAGTTGTTAAATTTATGTTTTTATTTTATTTATTCCACAAAATATTAGGCTTATCTAATAATAGAGACTAGATGTCATTGGGCCGTGACACTTGATTTGGCAAAATGACTTTGTGTCCCCTATTCCCTGGAATTTTATATTTTTTGGCTAACCAGTTTTAATGGCATATAAAGTAATATAATTTGATAAAATATCAATTTATTTCGGGTCCCATTAATCACTAAAAGTTCACAATTTTTGCCTAGCAAGTTATGCTATGTAAAGTAATTTGACTTAGTGCCATAATCTTAGGAGATAATATTTTCTTACCCAATTAACCTGGAAAGACCTAAAATGGCAAATCAATGTACGTGGTCTCTACAGATTGAGCTTCTCGTCCTTCTCACTTGGTAGCTTCTACAATCCTCACGTGGATGATTCCCCATATGAAAAGTGAAAGGTTGGTTTATCAGTTTGAAGATCGATGCTGTGGGATCTAGCGGCTCCTGCCGCATTGACGATAGTCCTTCAGGGGCTGACACCAAACACTCTTCTATCTGCATGCTTAAAGGCTTAATCCTGTTCCGGTTCTCAAGCGTTATACCTTTCTTCTGCAGTGATTCCATTCTGGGTAGCCTTAAGGGTTTTGAGAGTCTTGTTTAAAGAGAAAGAATTTGTGATGCAAGTATTATAAGTTTTGTGAGGTTATTCTTTCGATATTTTTATTATTTCCATTGTTCTAATTTATGTAAACTATCTATTTTCTTTTAATATGCTCCAAAAAATGAATCATTTCTAAATTTGGAAACAAAGACTTAAACTTCCCTTTATACCCTTAAAGAAAGGTATTTAGAACCATATAAATACATATACTATGGCATGTTTAAGACTACCGCGTTTCAAAAAAAATATATCCATACAAATATTATGGCTTGTTTATGATCACATGTTTCAAAAATCTTCTTTTTTTCCCATAAACTCCGTATTTAGTCAAATAGGTTCATATAAATTGGAACCGGGAAAGTATATTTTATATAGTAAGTTGTTCATATTCGCCTGTAGATATAGGTCAATTTAATGAATCACATTAACTATTTGTGTATCTTTTAATATATATTTCTTTTTTTATCGGATTTATCATCGTTCGTTCAACGTATGCATCTGTAACATGCTTGGCGCATACGCGCCTACATATAGGGATGTCGGCCGACAACTACTTGGCACGTCAGACGGAAAATTCGGCTCCTCCTTCGTGGGCAACCAACTCAGGGAAAAAACTGCTTCAAAATTACAGACCAAATTTTTGAATCAGAAATGGAAAATCTAATTAAAGGAAGAGTATGGTGTCTCCAATGTTTGTATCCCTTCAATGTTTCTCAATAAACTTCTTGAATTGGTTTTCATTATTTTGCTTTGCAAGCCTTTGAGGATACGGTGGAGGAGGCCTTGGCTTTAGGCACTACCGTTTCCGGTATGTCTATCACGTGTTCCCTAGATGGGTTCACATCATGTTGAGTCTCCTCCATGTTGTCATTGCTATCGATCCTCACTTCATCATTAATATTCTCATCATTGGCTTAACCCTCATCATCTTCTTGCAACACAACATCTTCATTAAACCTAAGTCATAAAGGCATGAATCAGTGTTTGCAACTACTAATTCTACAAGTTTAGCATGAATTAGGCTAAATATCACTAACCCATAAATAATTAAGCCCTAAAATTCAAGACCCACTAAATACCCACACTAGAATTGGGTCACCACCCTAGCTACGAGATCTAGCTACTCATGAATACAACAAAAATCAAAGGTGAAGATGAAATATAAGCCATAATATTAGAGTACAAGATGAAAGTCTAATGTTTGAAGATAAATCTATTATCAAATTGTCCAAAAGGGGAAAAAACAGCCGTTCACGTGCTCTGCTCTACAAAACTTAACCTAAAAATCTCAAAAATATCTATTTATACACAGCTAAAATTTCCGGACAAAAATGCCCCTGTGAAGTATTCCCGGACGCATAATTCTGACCGCGTACGCGCTTGAGCTTTCACGGCCGCGTAATAATAATAAGCGCGGTTCGCATTTTTTCAATACTCGGCCTGGACTGGACTAGGTTTCGCGGACAACGTAAATACATTCGCGTCCGCGTTAGCTTCAATCGCGGCCACGTATTATGTTCCCGTACTACGTTCTTCAGTTAGGTTTCACTTGCCAAGTTTCTGAACCTTTTATGACGCTCCCAGCGGAATTTCTACCGCGTCCGCGTCAGATAACTTTGCGGCCGCGTAATGTAGACGCGGGCAGCGGTGGTGTTTTCTCTAGATTACAGGTTCTCTGAACCTCTATCTCGCCGACCGTGGAATATTATCTGCCTCAGCGGTGAACCCTACGTGGCCGCGCTTTTCCATCGCGGTCCGCGGTTCAGTTTCAGCCTTTGGCTTGTGCAAGTTTGACTCCTTCATGAGCTTATTTTGGCTTCTTTGCGTCATTTTGACCAAACCCTACAAGCAAGCACATTATGTTAGTTTTCGGGACTACCTTTAGCATTTTTTTAACCCAAAACCTAAGCAAAAGAGAGCAAATAATAGGCTAAAATGCCTAGTTGTCAAATATCACACGGATGTTTCCCTACTCCAGGTATGTTAAGTCTATTCCTTCTTTCTTTTGGCATAGTCCAAATGATACAAATAAGACTAGCAAAATACACAATTTTCATAAATGACTCTATTCATAGAAATACTAGGAGTGTCTATATTCTTGATTCCCCATGTGAATTATTATTATATTGTTTGTTCATGGGTCTCAGAAAAATACGTATTTGATAAAGTCTATCCGACAGGCATATTATTTTTATGACATTTCGAGAAATCTTATTAATGTATTTCATATGCATTTCATTCATTTATACCTGTACATTGACCCATGACCAGATGGCATTATATACACGTATATTATATATAAATGGGATATGGGAAAAGGTTACGGCGTTATATACGCACCACCACCTGATCAGCTGGTATACGTTGATGATTTGCCCACCGTGGCCGAAATGATATGATGGGATGCCCTCAGAGGATTGATGATGTTATGAACATATATACCTATGCATGGTATGATATTTATACGCATATGCATGACATTATAAAATTAAAATGATTCACAAAGCTATGCAGACATACATGTCAAGTCTTTTACTCCATGTTTCTCTCATGTCTATTATTTACTTATTTCCATTCCTTACATAGTCGGTACATTATTTTTACTGACGTCCCTTTTTCCTGGGGACGCTGCGTTTCATGCCCGCAGGTCTCGTAGGCGATCAGCTCAGCGGAAGATGCTGGTGCACTCCATTTGCTCCGGAGTTACTTGTTTGGTCAGTATGACTTAGATGTGAATTGTTTGGTATGGCGGGGATCTGTCCCGACCTTTATGCAAAATTATGTATTCTTAGAGGCTTGTACACAGATGTCATGTATGTAAAAGATTGTATGGACTTTTCGGCTTATGTTAAATGTACGAGTAGTTGTTTTGGTCTTAGAGGCCCATATATCTTATGTATAAGTTGGTATTACATGTTGTATTCTACCCATCTCACGACAGACTCTCCGGCTCAGTTATCTATGATAGTATGATGCGAAAAGATATGTTATGTTGGTACTCGGTTGAGTAAGGTACTGGGTGCCCGTTGCGGCCTATCGGTTTGGGTCATGACACAAACCATCCCACTAGGGAACGACACCGCCTACCATACAGAGCCTCATACGGTGCCATCTGAATGCTGGACTGATAACTGTTGTTGTAGGCAAACTCCGCAAGTGGCACAAACTGGTCCCAAGCACCATCAAAATCTATCACACAAGTGCGGAGCATATCCTCTAGTATTTGAATAGTGCGCTCGGACTGTCCGTCCGTCTGAGGGTGAAATGATGTGTTCAGCTCCACTGTAGTACCCAACTCCTACTTTACGGCTCTCCAGAATCGTGATGTAAACTGCGTTCCCCGGTCAGAGATAAGAGATACCGGTAAGCCATGAAGCCTGACGATCTCACGGATGTAGATTTGAGCTAGCTGCTCAGAAGAATAGGTAGTCATCACAGGAATGAAATGAGCCGACTTGGTCAGCCTATCCAACATCACCCAAACTGCATCAAACCTCCGTTGAGTCCGTGGGAGACCAACAACGAAATCCTTAGTCATTCGCTCCCATTTCCACTCCTGATGCTCATACTTCACCTGCTGGCAATTTAGACATCGGGCCACATATTCTACTATGTCATTTTTCATCCTCCTCTACCAGTAATGATGCCTCAAGTCCTGATACATATTCACGGCACCCGGATGAACAGAGTACCGCTAACTGTGAGCCTCGTGGAGAATCAACTCAAGCAAACCATCTATATTAGGCATACATAGCCTTCCCTGCATCTTCAATGCACCATTATCTCCAATAGTGACCTCCTTAGCATTACCATGCTGGACCGTGTCCTTAAGGACAAGCAGATGGGGGTCATCATACAGACGCTCCCTGATACGATCATAAAGCGAAGACGGAGAGACCACACAAGCCAATAATCGACTAGGCTCAGAAATATCCAATCTCACAAACTAGTTGGCTAAGGCCTGAACATCCAATGCCAGTGGTCTCTCTGCTGCTGGTATATAACCTAAACTCCCCAAACTCTCTGCCCGGCGACTCAAAGAATCGGCCACTACATTGGCTTTCCCCGGGTGGTACAAAATGGTGATGTCATAATCCTTAAGCAGCTCTAACCTCCTCCTCTGACGCAAATTAAGATCCTTCTGCTTGAACAAATGCTGCAAACTCTGGTGATCAATGTAGATCTCACAAGGAACGTCGTACAAATAATGCCTCCAAATCTTCAAGGCATGAACAATAGCAGCTAACTCAAGGTCGTGGACAGGATAGTTCGTTTCATGCACCTTCAGCTGTCTGGATGCGTAGGCAATCACCCTACGTGTCACGACCCAAATATCTCACCCCTCGTGATGACGCCTATCTGAATACTAGGCTAGCCAACAATTTCGATAAAAACTCCCATATCTTTTAAGTTTAAAAAACATAATCTTCAAATACAATATAAAATTCCACAAATACTAATACAACACTCCCCAAAACCTGGTGTCACTGAGTACATGAGCATCTATTATGAATACAAGTCTGGAAAATACGGTCTATAATAGTGTGAGACCAAATACAGTAAATAAGGAGATAAGGAAGGAGAGGCAAGGTCTGCAAAACACGGTAGCTACCTCTGAATCTCCGAAAAATCAACTGTGCGAAAGAAATCAACACCCGCTATGTCAGGGAACACCTGGATCTGCACACGAAGTGTATGGTGTAGTATGAGTACAACCTACTCAGTAAGTAACAATAATAAATAAGGAACTGAAGATAGTGACGAGCTACACAATTATAGTTCACTTTCGGTAATTCCAGTAGAGAATAGACATGCTTTCAAATCCAACAGTTTAAGTCAAATTAGTTGTATACAGTGAGTTCATGTAATCTAGATATAACAATCTTTCAGAGAATTTCACAACAATGACAGATAGCAACTAAGTGCAACAACAAATGAAAAGCAAGTACAGCCTCTCAGGACAACAATCACTCATTGGGCTCCCAGCCCTCGGCACTCACACTCAATGGGTACCCGCACTCACTGGGGGTGTACAGACTCCGGAGGGCTCCTACATCCCAAGCGCCATAATCCGCACGGACAACTCACGTGCTATAATATCATCCACGGAAAACGCACGTGCCATAGTATCCTTATCTCACCGACAGACCCTCGGCCTTACTCAATCCTCAACCTCTCTAGTCTCTCGGCTCTCGAAAATCACAAAGATCAGCCCAAACAAAGATAACATAGTGTATCAACAAAATCAAGAAGGACTGAGGTATGATACGCAAGTAAAATCATGACTGAGTACAAGACCACAATTAGCAAATAATTCAACAAGTACGCGACCTCTAGGATCCCAACAGTACTATCACATAGCCTAAGCATGATTTCTTACATGATTTACAGTCAAATGTCTTTAATACATATGGAGCATATAGCTAACAACAAGTTATTCAACTTTAGAGTTTCATGGGACGGACCAAGTTAGAATCCCCTCAGTGCACACCCACACGCCCGTCACCTAGTATGTGCGTCACCTCCAAAATAATCACATGATACAAAAATCTAGGGTTTCATACCCTGAGGACCAAATTTAAAACTGTTACTTACCTCAAACTGTGAAATTCATATTCCGCTAAGCCTTTACCTCGTGAAATGGCCTCCAAACGCCTTGAATCTAGCCACAAATAATTCGATTCAGTCAATAAAATTTATTGGCATTAATTCCATAAGAAAATGCTAATTTTCTATAAAAATAAGAAATTTAGCTCAAAAATAGCCTATGGGGCCCACGTCTCGGAACATGACAAAAGTTACAAAGTCCGGAAGCCCATTCAACCACGAATCTAACCATACCAATTTTACCAAAATCCGACCTCAACTCGACCTCCAAATCTTCAAATCTTATTTTCAAATCCCTAAGTTCAAATCCCCGATTTACACCTCAAACATATGTAATCTAGTCGGATTATTCGATAATAATTCAATATTATGAAGTAGAAATGATCACAAGTGACTTGCCTCATGATTTCCCGTGAAAACCTCGCTAACAATCGCCCAGCCCGAGCTTGAAATGCCCAAAAATGTAAAAAGCTCATAACCCCTCTGTTTTTGTACTGCCCAGGGGTTTCCGCTTATGCGGGATTTTGTGCGCATCTGCGGACACGCTTCTGCGATGAGCTATCCGCTTCTGCGAAGCTGCCTCACCAAGCACCCTTGCACTTCTACTATCAAATGCCCGCAGGTGCGGGGACGCTTCTGCAGCTACCTGCCGCTTTTACAATCGAAGCCCCAGCCATGCCTGGATGCATCTGCGATGGAAGGCTCGCTTTTTCTAGCTCGCACGTGCGATAGAAGTTCTGCAGGTGCGATTACATCAGATGGCATAAAGCTTCAGATTTTCTTCCAAGTCCAAATTTGATCCGTTAACCCTCCGAAACTCACTCGAGGCCCCCGAGACCTCAATCAGATATACCATCAAGTCCTAAAACACTTTACGGACTTAGTCAAACCCTCAAATTACCTCAAATAACGCTAAAACCATGAATCATACCCAAGTTCAAGCCTAATGAACTTTGAAATTTCAAGTTTCCACAAATGACGTCGGAACCTATCAAATCAAGTTCTATTAACCTTAGATTTTGCACACAAGTCATAAATGACACAACAGATCTATTACAATTTTCAGAATCGGATTACGACCCCGATATCAAAAAGTCAACCCCCGATCAAACTTCTCAACAATTCGACTTTCGCCTTTTCAAGCCTAATTCCACTACGGACCTCCAAATAATTTTCCGGACACGCTCCTAAGTCCAAAATCACCATACGGAGCTATTGAAATCATCAGAATTAAATTCCGAGGTCATTTACACATAAGTGAATATCTGGTCAACGTTTCTAACTTAAATTTTCAATTATGAGACTAAGTGTCTCATTTCACTTCGAATTCCTTCCGGACCCGAACCAACTAACCCGATAAGTCACAAATAATTATAAAGCACAAATTGAGCAGTAAATGGGGGAACGGGGCTATAATACGCAAAATGATCGGCCGGGTCATTACATTCTCCCTCACTTAAACATACGTTCGTCCTCAAACATGCAAAGAGTTGTTTCCAAGCCATCAAATCACTATTCTATCTTACCACGCACGTACCCGTGGGTGATCAGCACGTCACCCTATTTTATATAGGCCTGACCACACAACATAACAAGAAAAATCATTAATATAGCCTTAGCCCAAAAACCTTGGAGCAAAATTTCAAACATTCAGAATTCTTTTCATGACCCGAATCTCACATCTACCCACTGTATAAGCCTAAACAAGCTGTACCCAACCGTAACCATAATCCCTGATACAATCGCATAACATACTACCCAACTCGCATACTCGTAACACTATTTCTGATCACAGTAACTACTCAAAACTAACCAAGTACTAGTATAAAATCCCGCATTCAACAGAACCTTATTCCACAACCTTCGTACACTGCCAATAATGAAAGAAACAATCAAAAACTCATAATCACTCATCAGATCAACTAGCCATGGAGCTCTCTCGCCCCAACCAAAACCATAACCCTCTTGAATGTACCATAATCAAGCCTGATAGTACCCATTCTAGGTCCAATGACCTTATATTATTAAACACAACTATCCCACAGACATGCCACATCAATATAACTCCAGCCACCACTGCGCAATTCGTATACCCAAATATGGGAGATGTCTCAAGAAAGAGAACCATATTTCAAGTTCAACAAGCACCCCCACAACCACAATGTTACAACCAACTCCTCAAATTTCATGAAGAGGATAACCGTAGGCGCATCTGCACAATTGTAGAGGAAGGAAATTAATGAATCAGAAATATTATCATAGAAATAAAATTCCCACACACTGCACGGACAACTCACGTGCCAATAATATGAATCACCCGGCATGGTCACAGGCCTCCAGTCCCAGCATATCATACAAGAGCAATTAAACAAGTACACTTGTATATGATAATGAAATAAGATTCTCATGCTCCTGGACTTGTATAAATAACACACCATAGCGTAAGCATGTGCAAAATCTGCTATCACAAATAATTAATGCAACTAGTGCCTCCACTGAGTTAATATAAAATACTCACCTCAAGTAGGCCGCAACCCGAAACAATATACTTCTGGGAACTCCCAGTCTCCAAATTCTTCAAACACATGAATCACCGTAACTGATTCCAACTCCAGCACTAGAATGACTAACACGTCTTCCATTCACAATCTTCCCATGAGGATAGCTCTTCCGTGCCACATAGCTATAATTTGAGTATCAGTAGTCTATCAACCAGGTGAGGACTGCAATACCAATGAACATCCGTAAGTCAACACAATGCGCCTTTTGAAATGCGCACTCTTCTCAGGGGTTACCGAGTAGTTATAACATTTATCTAATTATCTAAAATTGACCATTCTGTCCAAAATTCGTGATCTTCCTTTCAAGAATGAACTGCCACCTTGTATATGTAAATCTTAATCTCGCGCCACACACAACATCTATCATGCCGTCATGTGAAAAGCACGAGAATCTCATTAACAACTTTGGGTAACCATCAAATTACATACCTGGTCATTCAGTAACCTTCATCTTGCTTCCTTCCAGGAAGAATTCATAATACATAACACGTTCCCTACATCGGTAGCATATATCCGGTTCAACCCATGGTAGAAACCATTAAGAACACTTTGAAATCCATTTGCACATAACCAAGCTATCAGAACTGAATCCCTCTAACTCGATCAAGCCACGCAGGTCACCAAACCCAAGAATATTGCCACCAAAATTTTTGTAAGGTCTCACAACATCATAATTATCCCATAAATTCCACAACCATAACACTCACTCTGAAAATACCTTATGTGAATTTAAAATTGTTCTTCTTTCCTTTCTTATACTGAAATATAGAATCCATAGTCATACAAAATTATAGCAAGTCCCGACACCTTCAAATGCAAATCTCAGATTTTATCCATACACAAGTCCGAAAACATTCTCAATTGCTATATATAATTCTCAAACCCACTAGAATTATTTCGGGAGTCACCCACTTTGCTCAAATATAAATTGCACCGCCTAAACGGGCCGAAAGGCACAATCCCCATTAGCACAACAAACCCCAAAGTAGTAACCATGCCTTAACACCACCAATCGAATTCATACTTTTTGCGCACTACGTTCTTCAAAATAACAATTTAATCATTCCATGATTTTCGTATTCCTATAAAGTGCCATATAACCTGTATTCAAGAATTTCCTTACTCGAGTGATCCTCGATCCTCCATCTCTTTAAGTTATAACTGATCCACAAGTATGTTTCCGACCAAAACTAATATTTAACACATAACCATGAAATAAAATTGTTAATAGCAGGCTCCCCCACTTAGATTTAAGATGCAATTATATAAACTTAGAACCCGCAAGGATTTCTCCTTCTCAATTACCATGATCTTGCACCGTTAACCCGCCAGACTTTTCGAAGTCTTTTGTTAAGCTTTTCATGAACATTCTGAATCACCACTCATAGTCACACACTCGACCTATTACCGGGTAGCAAGTAATATTCCTCGCAGAAGCTTCATCAACAGCACGTCACCGCTAACTGCTCACAACAGATAACCCACCTGTGGAATTCCTTACCGACATCTTTCAACAACGTTGCACCGGATGCAACGACCACGTAATCAGTAAATTCTCCTGAGCTCATGCTCGCCCACCATTTGTATATGTCTGCACTTTCCCTATTGACATCAACTGAAAGTTCAACAATACCTTCCGAACTCAAGTCATATTGCGCCTGAAACGATAATCAGATCTTCACATCCCTCTTCATTTCAAACAAACTCCTTTCTTCCATATTCAATCTTTCTTCGTATAGTAACCATCACTCCAAATAAAGTCCGTAGGCCAAATCACATTCTAACATGATTCCAAACCGTTCTACACTTTCTCAAGGCGTGCGACTACCCTACCACATAATCCATATGCTAATCTGCCACTCTTACTTAGGTTAAACCATCTCCTTTAAGCAACTTCTCAACCTCTACTTCTTCTACTTGACCTACGAGTACTTCAACCACCACGAAACACTTCCCGTCATGTCTTTCCTCATAATTTGCTGCCCAACTGTTGCATCAAATCAAAATACATCTTTGTAGCACATGAACACATAAATTGTTACCGACCCTAAGCCTCTTCGAAGATTATCTTTCTCGAGCCATCAACATTAGAAATAACCATTCGATTCTGAACCGCTGCACACAATGTTACACCCCATATTTTCGTATGTGAAAGTTCTCCATAAATAAATTGATGAAAGCTCGAAAATGAGATGTTACATCTCGCATTATTTTTGTACGTTAAATTTTCGTCGTAAGTTAATCGACGGAAGCTCGGGAATGAGATTATTTTGAGATTATAAGTAAATTCGTGAAGGCGAGAGGGTGAGCGAATCGAAGAAAATGAATTTCATCGAAGTTTGACATTTTGGGATAAGATACGGCCCGAGATAAAATATCCGGTATTTATGGACTAGTGCCACACAAGGTTCCACATGACCATGATAGTAAGATGTATAAAGTATGATAAAAGTGAGTAGTATTTTAAGTAATTTGAGATAATTCTTAATTATTTAGATATTTATTTAATTGTGAATTTTTGGTGGAAGATTAACCATGTAATTAAGGAAATGGGTGGATAAACTTTGGATAAGCTTAAATCCACCCCAACGTGGCAACAACCTATGTCTAAAGTAATGACTATTGAATTACAAAACAAGGTGTCATATTTGGAGGAAATTGTTGGCCAAGTAAGCCTTATAAAGTGGGTCCCACATCCATTATAATAAAATACATCTCTAACAAAGAGAGATGATATGAAATGTGAGATTTTCATAAGAAAGTTTCAGCAAGGTTCATTCTCCATTTCAAAAATGAAAGTATACTATGCACTTAGCCCTAAAACATGTGGAAAGAATGACTATGTTAGTCATCTTTACAATTGTGTTCAATTGATATCAAAAATCCATTTTTGGAGGAGATTTTGGAGTTCATATGGGACTTTATGTTAAAATAGCAACGACATTCCTTAAAATTATGAAGAAATTCATACGAAATTATATTGCGTAATAGCAACGGGATTTTGCGATTCTAAAGGAGTACGATGCAAACTTTTCCCAGAATATCATACGAATTTTCCCCTACTACAGGTATGTTAAGTCTAAGCCCTTCCTTCATTTTGGCATGATCTTGTAACCACATGAGTTTGATAACGAGGCATAAAGAGAAATTCATATTCCTGAATTTACGTACATTTCCTAGTCTTATAAATTACAGTATTCTCCTTATCGGGATTTCAGATTTAATTGAGTATTATCTTATTCCAGTCAAGAGAGCAGAGAGCCTATATATACAGTATTACAGTATTTTCATTACTATCGAGTTATAATCGATGGGCAGGCCCCTATTGGGCCACCTCTGATCAGATGGTAAGTTATATACCAAGCCTACTGTGGTCGAAGTTATATACCAAGCCTACTGTGGCCGAGCGCCTATGAGCGAGCCCAGTTGGCCGCGATACAGAGCCTAGTATGGCCGAGCACCTATGAGCGAGCCTACTATGGCAGAGC